>CM066246.1:4552094-4689287 GCA_033675135.1 Frankliniella intonsa | reverse complement strand
AAAGGTTTTTATTTATATAGCGAGAATACTCGGCAAAACGAAACGTGGGAAAAATCAGTAACGGACTGTGTGTTTGAGTCCCTGGGCGCAGGTGCTGCAGGCTGCAGGTGTCAGGGCGGCGGGCCGCGCGTCCGTCACTCGGACAGACAAATAACAGGCGGGGCAGGACGTATGCAAAAGGAAGCCAATTATTAGCACATCTGCTTCGGCATAAGCGTACTCTGCAAAGAATAATAATAATGCATTCACCGCATAATGAAAAAGCCCCCCCCCCCCCCCAAAAAAAAAAAAGAAAAGCAGTACGTAACATATTTTTAGACCTCGCCCTGAGGTCTCGCGCTGACTTTGGTGCGTCCCGATAACGTCTCCTCACACCGTCATGGTCACTCCCCCCCCCCCCCCCCCCGCCTCTAGTTTTCCGTCGGGTTTCATCTCCGCGAAAAACCGACTTTTTTGCCCCTGGCAGTCCCGGGCTCGGGTCCTCCTGCCGGGCGCGCCCCGCGGCTCCTACGATGGTTATCGAAGTAAACGCTTGGCTGGGCCTGCCTATTGTATGTGGTGTCGTCCTGCGCGGACCGCACCTGCCCCCACCTGCCTACAGCTGCCCCAGCTGCCCCCAGCTGCCTCCAGCTGCCCCCAGCTGCCCCAACCTGCCCCCAGCTGCCCCCATCTGCCCCCATCTTCCTCCAGATGCCTCAGCTTCATGAGTGAAGTCTGTAGTCCCGAAATAAGGTACCGTAAATCTAAGGTGATATCTGTACTGCCCGCACTTTACCTGGGAACACGGGCAATGCACGTGGTGCTATAAGGCAAAAATTTGACGACTCGCCTCCTCTCCCCCCCCCCCCTCCCCCCCCCTACTCATTCCCATCTTCCTTCCTTTGTTAACATACCCAGTGCAGGCCGGCGGAACCGCGAACATTTCGCGAAGGTCATCGGCCGTCGAGGCGCCGCCCCGCCCCGCCCCGCCCGCACCGCGCGGTGCAGAGGAAACGAGAAGGAACAGTCGCAGAGGGAGAGGAGCGACAGGGAAGGAAATCAGCGTTTCTTCTTCTGTTTTCTTATTCGCGGCGTTTTCGATATTTTTTTTCACTGCATGTCGTGCTGCACACCTAATTTTTATGGACTTTTTTAGCAGATGATACGTTAGTATCAGCAGCTTGTACTGAAGTAAAGTTAAAAGTTAAAGTTGAAACGTTGTCAGTTAAAGTTGTCAAAGTTAAGTTGTCCAGCGTTAAGCGTAGGAAAGTTAAAGTTGAAAAAGCAGTTGCCTAAAGATATATAGGAGCGCGGCGACAGTGGGCCTCAGCGTGCGTCCCTGCGTGCGTGCGTGCGTGCGCGTGCTCGCTCGCCACAGTAGTGCTGTTCAGGCTGCCAGCGGCTCGTAGTGCTTCCTCTCATGGACGCTCTCAGCTGCCGCCTGCAGCCGCCCTATGCACAGCCCTATGCATTGATTGCCGTTTTACGACCCATAACCCCAAACACTAGTCGTCCGCTGTAGCCCCCTTCCTCTCGCGCCACACCGCGACGCCGCGCCGCGTCACGCTGCGCTATATCTAGCAGTAAACGTTAAAAGTTAAAACGTTAAAGTTAAAACGTTAAAAGTTAAAACGTTAGAAAGTTAAAACGTTAATAGTTAAAACGTTAAAAGTTGAAAAGTTTAAAGTTAAAGAAGTTGAAAGTTGAAAAGTTAAAAGCTGAAACGTTTAAAGTTGAAAAGTTCTGAGTTCGTGAGAAAAGTTACACAGCTCCAAGTTAAGCTGCTTGCGTTACTAGTTGAAACGCTAAAACTAAAAGCTTAAGGCAGTAAAAGCAATAAAAGCTAACGCGAAAAAGGTTAAAGTTCTGAGTTTGAAGTAGGAAGTTCAACGTTTGAGACAAAACGTACAAAGTAAAAGTCATCTGCTTTCACGTTAGCGTTAGCGTTAACGTTTTTTTTAGTAACTTGCAATTTTTTTTTTTGCACATGCTCTTCTTATGCATTTTTAATACGCAAATATGAACGAATTCTCTCTCTCTCTCTCTCTCTCTCTCTCTCTCTCTCTCTCTCTCTCTCTCTCTCTCTCTCTCTCTCTCTCTCTCTCTCTCTCTCTCTCTCTCTCTCTCTCTCTCTCTCTCTCTCTCTCTCTCTCGCTCGCTCGCTCGGATTTCCTGCGCATCTGAATATACTCCCCGCCCGCAACCCGCGTCACCTGGAGCGTGTCCGGGCTTAATGAACGCCTGCGGTTGGATCTGTGTGTGTGTGTGAGCGAGAGAGAGAGAGAGAGAGAGAGAGGCAGAATGCACGCTGGAGTGAACGATGAGTCGTTGAACCAGCCTCGGCCCCGCGCTCCTTCTTCCTAAATGCAGGGCCCAGCCCACTACTCCCGTTCGGGCCCCGCCCCGCCCCACCCCGCCCCGCCCCGCCCCGCCGCGCCCCGCCCCACCCCGTTGCGGACACGTGTTCGCAAATAACCGCGTGTGACGCCGGTCCCCGCCCCGCCCCGCCCCGCCGCAGCCGGCCGCAGCTCCCGCCCCGCCCCCGGGCACGCCCGCTGCGAGCGCCTGGCGGGTAGGCAACCCCGGTCCTGCGCCGCACCCGTGTCGCGCTGTTGCCTACTCGCAAGGCGCCTTCCCTGATCCTAGACCACGGCGCGGCCACGGGCCTGCTCTAGCCTCGCACACGGCTACGACGCTGTTAAATTTATTGCTGAGCGAGCGAATCCTATGGCACGTCTATACACTCTAAAACAGTACTTTTTGTATGTTTTTGTGCCAACGTTTGTGCGAAAGTAATCACACGAATCGCTTCACACAAATGTATGCACAAAGTCGTTCAAATCACCGCGCAAATTTGTGTGAAAAATTTGATTGTTGAACTATGTAAAAATAAAAGGTACAAATCCAGTTAGCTCAGCCCGAGGACTATTGGTCCTGGCTATCATTCACCACGCAATGAGCTAGTACCCCCAGCGTCAAACGCATTAGACAGAGTTTCACGATTAAAGTCGCTCTTAAAGCCCCCCACTTCCTCCCCCTATCCGCTTGAGGCAGCCGCATGGTTCTCCTCCTTGTCTTATTCTCCTTTTATAGATCGCGCGGCTCGTATCTGCAACAACCACGCCGCCGTCCGCCACGCCCCGCCCCGCCCCGCCCCGCCCCGCCTGCAATGAGGTTGATGGCACCTTGACGTTACTGCCTCCCGGCTGATAACCCCAGCCAGGCCAGCCCGCCAGGAGCGCTCCCAGACTGCCCCCTCTCTCTCTCTCTCTCTCTCTCTCTCTCTCTCTCTCTCTCTCTCTGTCTCTCTCTCTCTCTCTCTCTCCCTCCTTCGCACACTGTGTATTATTCACCGGCCAAATGGTTCTTGCTAAGTGCGTTAGCGCCTTGATGGAGCTCCACGATGTAGAACGGATGCGGCCACACACTAGCTGGATTTGTACCTCTGTTTCTTTGTACACATAAGTTACAAACTCAATTTTTTCGCACAATTTTGCTGTGCAGATTTGCACGCGTCTTTTGAAGCGTACTCTTGTACGAAGTCAGGCACTTTCGCGCTCAAATTCGTGTGAAGTGCTGCAGGGATAGAAACTTGAGGTTTACATTCCGTTTCGTTCCCGGGGCGGGGCGGGGCGGGGAAGGGTGGGGCGGGGAAGGGCGGGGCGGGGCGGGGCGGGGCGGGGCGGGCGGGGTGGGGCGGGGTGGGGCGAGGGCCCTCTGGAGGACTGCCGACTGCCTCGGCGCGGGGCCGTGGCATGCCGGAGCGGAGGGTCGTCCCCGGAGCGGTGAGGCGAGCCTCCGGCGGGCAGGCATCCGGGCCGGGCTCCTCCGGACTCCTGCCTCCGGTAGTCTCCAGTCAGTCGTTAGGTGGGAGGCCCAGCGTGTGTGTCAGCGGCGAGCAGCGTCCGCCCCGTCCCGTCCCGTCCCGTCCCGCCCCGCACCACGAGACCAGCGGCATTAGGTTAGGGATCGTGCAGTGCACACACTGCGCTAGCGCGCTAGGCGGGGTACAAATATTACGTGTCCTCATTGGATCCAGGACCCTCATCGGACCTCATAGACCATCAGAATATTTGTACCCCTGGGTACAAATAGTATGGGATTTTTTTTTTTTTTCCTTTTTAACATTTGGGAGGTGGTCTTGCGATTAGTGAGGGTCAGTAATATTCGTACCCCCTTTAGGGCTTGTAGTGTATGAACGACCTCTTAGGCACCTGTTGTTTTTTTTCGTATAACGTAAAGGAGTGAATATATATATTTTTTTAAAAGAATGGAAGTGAAATGAGAAGCATGCGTGTGGTTGGACTGAACTGACGGGCTCTGACTCGCCCCTGTGCCCTAGTGCTCAGCCCGCTGACGCCGCACCGCCCCGCCGAGGAGAGCCCGAGCCCGCCGCCCCCGCCCCGGCGCCGGACACGAGGGAGAGACGCTGCAGCGGAGCCGTCGCGTCGCGGTGAGTACCCGCCGCACGACATGCAGTCCCCGGTGGCGCAGTGGTTAGCGCGTTACTCTCTTGAACTAATGGTCGGAGGTTCGAATCCTCCCCGGGGAAGAATCTTTTTCTCTCTTCTCATTTCACGAGTGGTAATGAGAAAAAAGACTCTTCCCCGGGGAGGATTCGAACCTCCGACCGTTAGTTAAGGAGAGTAACGCGCTAACCACTGCGCCACCGGGGACTTGTGTCATGTGGTAGAGCTGTATCGGTAATGTTTTTCTAGAACTCTTCACGAGTGGTAGAGAGAAAAAGACTCTTCCCCGGGGAGGATTCGAACCTCCGACCATTAGTTAAAGAGAGTAACGCGCTAACCACTGCGCCACCGGGGACTTGTGTCAGATGGCAGAGCTGTATCGGTAATGTTTTTCTAGAACTTTTCACGAGTGGTAGAGAGAAAAAGACTCTTCCCCGGGGAGGATTCGAACCTCCGACCATTAGTTAAAGAGAGTAACGCGCTAACCACTGCGCCACCGGGGACTTGTGTCATGTGGTAGAGCTGTATCGGTAATGCTTTTCTAGAACTTTTCACGAGTGGTAGAGAGAAAAAGACTCTTCCCCGGGGAGGATTCGAACCTCCGACCATTAGTTAAAGAGAATAACGCGCTAACCACTGCGCCACCGGGGACTTGTGTCAGATGGCAGAGCTGTATCGGTAATGTTTTTCTAGAACTTTTCACGAGTGGTAGAGAGAAAAAGACTCTTCCCCGGGGAGGATTCGAACCTCCGACCATTAGTTAAAGAGAATAACGCGCTACTGCGCCACCGGGGACTTGCACGGCCCGGCAGAGCTGTATCTGTGCGTGTCACTAGTCACCTGCGTCGCCAACCGCGAAACGACCGAGCCTAGATGCTCGATGGAACACCAAAATAATCACGCAAATTGATACGTTAGTCTTTCCAGTGCCGATGTGTACACACATGAGTACAGGAGTGATTCGCCCCTCGAGATGCACTACTCGTCGCTTGGGGTTCAATGAGTTTCGAAACTCTATCCCTTTGTCTGGGTTGGAGCGCCCGGGGCGGGGCGGGGCGGGGCGGGGGTTGTGTGTGTGCGACCCAAAGGGGACCTGTTACTCTTGTCTGGTACCTCGCACCCGCCCCACCCCGCCCCGCCCCGCCCCGCCCCGCCCCGCCCACTACAAGGACGAAGGAGTCCGCTCCGGTCCGCGCGCCCGCGGTTCGCGACGTCCTTTAGGGTCCTGCTTGACTGCGGCGCTGCAGCAGGAGACGACACCCATTGTTCCCGCGTGGGTCACCCCGCCCCGCCCCGCCCCGCCCCGCCCCGCCCCGCCCCACCCCGCCCCGCCCTGGCGGCTGCTTAAGGAGCCTAAGGACCTCCACCTCACCGTCCAAGGAGTTAGCTAAACATCTCCGTCGCCCGTCCGGCTGGCGACGCCGGACCGGAGGAAAACCCGTCAAGATTAACGACTCGTTACGAGTATGACTGTAGAATGCGAAGGAACGGACAGGTCTTTTTTTAGCAGAAGATAAGCAGTACAGCTTGCATTAACTCATATAACCATTACCAAATGTAAATTTTTCTACATCTATTTTCTTGCAGTGCAGAGCACACGCTTACCAGTATGCAGGCTGCCTACCCACTCCAGCCACCCGTTAAGGCGCCGTGGCCCCCTTGGGTAGGCAGACCCGCTAGACGTGTTCTCTGTCGGCACAAAACTTTTGATTTTTTTCCGAGTGTTGGCGCTGTGGTCACGTGCCTCCCCCCCCCCCCTCCCACTTCTCTTTGCTCGCACTGCGCTGCTTACTGAGATTAACAAATAATTCCGAGCACATGGTCATTCCGCGTCTGTTCCGCCTGTGGACGCCGCGCCGCGCCGCGCCGCGCCGGCCGCACGCCGCCCGTCTCGCTTGAGAGACCGACTCAACCATTCAAATAACCTCACCAAGGTCCCCCCACCCCACCCGCGGCTGATAACACGGCGGGTGACGTCACCACCTGGGGCGTCATCACCTTCCTCAGGCCGATTACACGGCTCCATCATCCACGCGCTCTCGCACGCGCGCTCACCGCGCATCACCGCAAGGCGTCGGCGTCGGCGTCGCCCATGGTCCGTCTCGCTCGCACTCGCAGAAGAGCGACGCCGGCGTCGGCGCGGCGCCGCGTAGCGGTCTGTCGCCTCGGAGGTACGGGACGGACGGCCCGTGTGAGATTGACTTCGTCCTGTCCACGCCGCGCCGCGCCACGCCACGCCACGCCACGCCACTGCCGTCTCCTGTCACGCCAGGTTCGCGCCCGTGTGAGGAGTAGTAGTCGTCAGCGTGCGAGTCTCGCTCAGGGCGGGGCGGGGCGGGGCGAGGCGGGGTGGAGGAGGTCGCGAGTGACCACCGCGTGTCTCTCCTGGCTGCGGCGCGTCCGCAGCTGCCCGTGCCCCCTTCCCCCTCTCCCCCCCCCCGCCACCCTCCCCCCCCCCCTCCAGCACATTGTTTCTCTGGTCAGCGTATCCCGACCGCTGAACCCTTCTTCTCCGAACAAAATTAATTACAACAAGGGCAGCACCCCCCCCCCAGCCCGCCCCCGAAAAACCAAAAATCGTGAGTTTATTCGCAAGAAAAAGAGGCGGGCCGGGCCGGGCACCAGGACCGCCTCGGGTCGCAGGCTCGTCCCTCAAAACTTGTCTAAAGCAACAGTATAATCACGACGCAATATAGTTTCGTTGGAGCCAAAAAACGTTTAGTTTTGACGCTCGAGTACACACCAAACGATTCCCTGTCATTCCAACTGTACGTGGGATGTACGGGGATGGGCCGTGTTTGGAATGTTTCTATGACTAGACGTTGCGTCAAGAGGCCCGCGACGCTACGGCCTTAGCGGCAGCCAAAGTGCTCCGCCAATCACAATGACGACTGCGAATAGGGATGACAAAAGAACTCCCCGGACCGACTCGCATTGACGGCGACGGTCCCCATGGTGACGATTTGCCGGGCGCTCTGTATGCTGGTTGTGACAAGTGCAATAGTGTCTTTTGACGACTTTCCTGTTCGGCACCGGTCGATGGGCCCGGTCAGCATGTCGAGGGCGGGGCGGACTCGGAGGCGGTCCGCACGAGCAGAAGCCGTCCGGTCAGCAGGCGACATGGACGTCGCCACCCTCTGCGTCGTGGTGCTGCTGTGCGGAGGGGCGCGCGCCGCCGTCCCCCTCCCCGCCACCAACGAGACCGCCGCCGAGGCCGCGGCCGCCCTGGCGCTCCTGTCGCCCCTCCTCGTCCCGCACAACGTCACCGTGCTGCTCTACGGCAACGCCAGCTGGACCGGCGCCTTCCTGCGCGGGCTGCCCCCGAGCACCGTCCGGCTCGTGCTGCCGGACACGGATCGGTTCTTGGAGCGCGTGATGTACAGCCCGCGTGTCAACATTCTGGTCATGTTTGTGCGGGAGAGGCCGGTGGACCCGGGGGCGCTGATGCGGCAGTACAGGAAGGTAGAGCGGACGCTGTTCTGGTTCACGATGGAGGAGGACACCATCCTCTCCGCCGCTCTGCCCGGCGAGTTCTGCGCGCGGCAGGCGGGCGTGGCCGTCAGCACGCCAGGCGGCAGCACGACCCTGTACTCCGTCAACGAGTACAACTGCCTCACGAATGACCGCGCCTCCCTCGAGGTGGTGGACCGCTGGTCGCCAAGGGAGCAGCGCTGGCAGCGAGGGGGAGGCAACTTGAGGCTCTTCGGGAACTTCTGCAGCGGCTGGAGGCCGCCGGTGCCACCAGAGCCCCTAGTCCTTTTAAAAGTTGCGCGGACGGGGGAAGAGTCTTGGATAGAAGAGGTTCTCAGCTTGCCGCGGAGGAGAAGTATGAACATGCTTTGGAATTCAACGGTAACCACCGTTAAACTCTCTTCAGCCGGCGATATCAAGAAGGCACTTATACTGGCCGTTAACAAGCGACGACAATGCCGACTAGACGCAATGTCATTCGGCTTCAGTGTTCCTTTAAGCTACAACTCCGAATCCATGGAATTCATAACAGAAAATAAGATGTATCCGGTTGTCGTCGTGGTGCCCGCCGGGCTCGGCCCCGTGACCAGCCCCCTGGCCGCCGTCCTGCTGGAGTTCTCGCCGGCGGTGTGGCTCGGCACGGCGCTGGCCGCGCTGGGCACGACGGCCGCCCTGGCCTGCACGCTCCGCCGGGACCGCGGGGCCGCGCTGCTGCTCGCCCTCGCCCCGCTGCTGGCGCAGGCGCCCCCGCCGCCCCCGGCCGCGGGCCCGGCGCTGCGCCCGCTGCTCGGCGCCTGGCTGCTCGTCTGCGTCGTGCTGGCGGCCGCCTACCAGGGGCTTCTGCTCGGAATGCTGTCCGCCGCCCAGCCCCGCGGCGAGGTCGACAGCCTGCAGGCCCTCAACCACAGCGGCCTGAAGGTCTATTACTCGGCATATGTATCCAACTTCGTCCAAAAATTTTCTTCCTTCAGCGGCCTCAGCGAGACACTCATATCACACGAGAACCGCACCCTACACGAAATAGCGGTGCACAGGAACTGCGCGTTGTTAACAATTGAAAGCCGCTTTTTCGAGCGGGTGTCAAGGCATATAAACATCCCACAGAAAAAGGTCCACCGGTTTCGCCTGGGCCCGAGCACCCTCAAGAGTGTGGCCGCGTGGAGCCCCGGGTCACCCCTGGGAGCGCTGTTGGCCGCGACCCACCGGCGCCTGGACGAGGCCGGCGTCCTGGACCACAAGGGCAACCTCGTCGACGACCTGGACCGGCACTCGTACAGGCTTTGCTTTCTGCATCGCGCTGCCGCGATCCAGCTCAGGCACATGCAGCCCGCGTTCCTGGTGCTCCTCGCCGGCTACGCCCTCGCCGCCCTCGCGTTGGTCGCCGAGCTGCTGGCCGCGCGCTGTCCCCGCGCCGACGCCGGCCCTGCTCGTCCTGCTCCCGTCAACGCCGACGTCCCCCTGGTCCTGGTGCGACCCTGCCCCTCCGCGCGGCGCTGTGCGTCCCTCCGGGGCAGCTCTCCGATTTAAGGAAAAACTGCAGAGCGAGAACTACATGGCCAGGTGAATACAGTGCGAAGCTGCGAAGAGACAGTCGCTTGGTTCCATTCCGCCGTCAGGCGTGGCCTGTTTTGCGTGCCGCTTTTCTAAACTGTTTTTGAATTTTTATTTTCTGAGAATGTCTGTGGAGTGCAAAGCTGTCCACTCGTCCCCCGGATGTCACGAAACGATTCGACGGCCCAGCGAGGGCACAGGGTGACGAGTGTGACCAAGTGTGAGCCAGCCGGGCCCGACCCAATAGTGTTGGCCAAGCCCTTGTGCGCTCCGCTCCGCTCCGCTCGTGAGCGGGGTGTTCCCGGCGGGTGTTCCGTCACCGCGAGGAGGACGTGGGGGCGTTCTGCTGGCCGGGCACAATGCACCCTAGGGCCGGAAGGGGAGGGGGAGGGGTGTCACCATGATACTGTAGTCGGGCGGTCGGCTCCAGTCGGGCATGGGTGCTTTCTGTTTTAAAAAAATTCCTGTAAGCAACAGTGACATTGCAGAGTGACGCTTCCCTGCGCTGCCCTGCCCCGGCCGTGGGAGCCCCTCCCCCCTCCCCCCTCCCGCCCCCAGAGACAATAGGCCGTCCAGTCCAGCCCTGTAAGTCCAGCGCCACGCGTGCGCGGCCGGCGCGGCGTCGCGATCCGTTCCGTTACGCCCCACGTGGGCACCACGAAAGAAAAAGAAAAAACTTGAAAAAAGAAGAAGATAATGCTTATGAGGAAGAAGGCAGAGAGGTAATGACAACAACTGCATACACGCGCACAGGCAGTCAGCGTCCTCCGAGGCGAGCGGAGGATCGGCACACACACACACACACACACACGTGCGAAGACCACGTGAAGCAAACTCTTTGGATGATCAGCGCCCTGCCGACCTAAAAAAAAAAAAAGGGAGTCGTCTCCCTCTCACTCGTGCAGATAATGTGTGCCTTGCGGTGCCTTGCGGCCGCCTTGGCCGTGACCATGGTGGTGGTGGACGTCCCTGACCCGGGCTGCCCGGCCCGGCCCGGCCCGGCCCGACCCTGGCCCTGGTCCGCCAGGAGAAGGAAGAGTGCCACTGGCGCGGCGCGAAAATTTTTGCGGTCGCGGCTCAGCGCGGGCCAATCAGCCTCCCCCTCCCCCCTCCAGCGCCTAGCTAACAGTACCGCCCATCTCCAGGCCGGGCCGGGCCGGGCCCCACCGCCCAGACTGGATAACTACATCTCCTCCAGCGCGCTGGAGTGGGGACGCGCAACTGGCCGGCCCCGCCAAAAGAGTTACGGCGCTCTAGCCGCGCACGTCCTGTCCTGCCCTGCCCTGGCCTCAATGATGCCCCGCGAACTTAACTTTCTCCCCCGAATTACCTCTATTGGCAGGAGAGGGTCATTAAAAACACTCACTCACGCACACACGCACACACACACGGCGACGTTCGCATTTGGCACAGAGTTGTTAAGACGGGTGGGTTCTGCACCGGCTGTGCCAGTGCCAAATAAAAATGTGACCCCTTTCCTGGTCATTTCTTTCATCACTCTCCTCTACCTCATCGCGTTCTAGACGTCCGTAGTACAGTAGTGGCAAGTGTAACTGTGTGTCAGTTGAACGCTTCTGGTCTCAGTGAGGGGTGGTGAACAGCAGGGTGTTGAGCCACACGCCGTGGTTGTGCTTGCTCCAGATGCCGCGGCCGCTGCTCCTGCTGCTGGTGGCGCTAGCGCTGGCGCCGGCGCCCGCCGCGCGCGCCGCGCTCTACCGCGCCACCCGGGCCGACCAGTTCTACTACAACCGCTACGGCGGCGGCTACACGGCCGCCTCCGGCTGGCCCGACGCCGGCGTGGGCGGCGGCGCGGTGGCGCCCAGCTGGGACCGGCCCGCCCCCGGCCCCGCCCCCGGGGACCTAGCCCCGCAGGCCAGAGACGCGGGCTACCGCGGCAACGGCTATGACAACCTCGGGGGCGCCGGCCCGCCCGGCGCCGCCCCCGCGCCCTGGGAAGGACCCGCCCCACCGCCGAGTAAGTACACCCTCGACGCCAGCGGTGTCTACGGCCGAGCTTTCCGCTTGTCGCCACCACGCTCCGCCCGCCACCCATGGACTCTAAACGGGGGCGTTTACATTTTTCGAGTGTACGACCTGTCGTGTTTCCGGGCGCAGGCGCGGCGCGCGCCGGCACGTGGCGCGGCTCCGGCGTCTGGGACTACGGCAACGGCGGCCCGCCCGTGGGCGCCTGGTCCGGCTCCGGCACCTGGGACGCGGAGCGCGGCCACTTCCTGGGCGACGTGTGGAAGGGCCCGCCGCTGGTGGGCGGCCAGCCCGGGGACTACGGGCACGCGTGGACGATGGGGTCGGCGGGCGCGGACTGGGGGCGGCCGCCCTCCGGGTACAACAGCCACGGCTCGCCCCTCGGCTACCAGGGCGGCAGCGCGCCCCAGCCCGGCGGCTACACGCCGTGGGCGCCGCCCCCGGCCCCGCCCCCAGGCCCGCAGGTGGGCGGCGGCCAGGCCGGCCCCGGCAGCAGCTACCACTACTACTACGTGGACAACAACAAGCCCAACCCGGCGTACGGCGGCGGCAGTAGCGGTGGCTACGCGTCCGGCTGGAGCCACTACGGCGCGCAGGCGCACGGCACGGCCTGGGACCGCTGGGACGCCTCGCAGGCGCAGGGGTGAGTTAGTCTCTCAGCCTGGAGGGTAGGCCAAGCCGCGGCTCTCCTGCTGTGCGGGCGGCCTACCCCCCGAGTCCCACAGGCGTACAGCTCCCGTATGTCGTCGCGGAAGAAATCTATGTGTCTGGGGGCGAAGTGATGAGGACTCTGTGCTGCGCAGGGGCTCCGGATACCAGTCGGCAGGCGGCGGCGGCGGCTCCTGGAGCTCGGGCGGCGGCGGCGGCTACCGGCCCAGCGGCGGCAGCAGCGGCTACCGACCTAGCGGCGGCGGCGGGTACCGGCCGAGCGGCGGCAGCACTTACCCGTCCAGCGGCGGAAGCACTTACCCGTCCAGCGGCGGCAGCACTTACCCGTCCAGCGGCGGTACCTCTTACCCGTCCAGCGGCGGTAGCTACTCGTCTGGCGGCAGCTACTCATCTGGCGGCAGCAGTTACCCCGCTGGAGGTAGCGGCCACACCTCGGGGGGGAGCAGCTACCCTTCCGGTGGAGGGAGCTACCCGTCGGGCGGCAGCAGTTACCCGTCTGGCGGCAGTAAATACCCATCGAGCGGCAGCAAATACCCGTCTAGTGGCACAAGTTACCCGTCGGGAGGGAGCGGTTACCCTTCCAGTGGCACGAGCTACCCATCCGGATCCAATAAATACCCGGCGAGTAGCAGCTACCCTTCCACGGGCAACAAGTATCCATCCAGTGGCAGCAGCAGCAGCTACCCCTCCGGAGGTTCGAGCTACCCGGCTGGAGGAAGCGGCTACCCTTCTGGAGGAAGCAGTTACCCCTCCGGAGGCACCAGCTACCCGGCCGGGGGCAGCAGTTACCCAGCCGGAGGAAGTAGTTACCCAGCTGGAGGCAGCAGTTACCCAGCCGGAGGAAGTAGTTACCCAGCTGGAGGCAGCAGTTACCCAGCTGGAGGCAGCAGTTACCCAGCTGGAGGCAGCAGTTACCCAGCCGGAGGCAGCAGTTACCCAGCCGGAGGATCCAGTTACCCAGCCGGGGGAAGCAATTACCCTTCAGGAGGTGGTTACCATCCACCAGGAGGCAGCTCGTACCCACCCATCGGAGGCAGCTACCCTCCCGCTGGAGGCAGTTACCCGTCCGGCGGCAGCAGATATCCCCCCGGCGAGGGCGGCTACTCCTCTGGAAGCGCCAGTTACCCGCCACCGGGGAGCGGTTACCCGCCCGCAGGCAGCTGGTCGTCCAGTTCCTATCGTCCCCTGGGGCCTTCAGGCCCACCAGGCGGCGGGTACCAGCCCGGTCCCGGGGGCGCGCCGCAGCCCTACCCTCCAGGACCCAGCTACATGTCCGATAGGCGCGTCTACAACTACAACCCCAACGACGGTTACTCCCGCGGCCCCGCGGGCGCCGGGCCCTCACTGCCGCCAGGACCACCGCCACCGCCGGGCCCTCCGGCGCCCCAGGGGCCGCCCAACAGGTACCCGGGAGGCGGGCAAGCCACGGCGGGCACGTGGATCCTCGTGGCCGGCTCCGGCGGCTACTACCCCGACCAGAGGCCGGGAGGATCAGGCGACTACCCTGCGCAGCCGGGCCCTTACCCGGGAGGTTACCCCAGCAGCCCACCGCCGCCGGGCGGCAACTGGTACCCTGGATCAGAACCGGGGCGCTACCCGGACAGGTATCCGGGCGGCTACCCCAACCAGCCGGGAGGTTACCCGGACCGCGGCGGTTACCCGCACGACGGTGGTGACAGGTATCCGAGCGGCGGCGGCGGGGGCGACAGGTACCCGAGCGGAGGCGGCGGGGGCGACAGGTACCCGAGCGGAGGCGGCGGGGGCGGCGGCTACCGCGTCCAAGGTAACTACCACGAGACCGGCTACCCTCCGGCCGACGGGCATGGCTATGGCAATGGCGGCGGGGGCGGCGGCGGTGGCTACGGCGGGGGCGGCAGCGGCCACCGCGGCGGCGGGGGCGGCGGTGGCGGCTACGGCGGGGGCGGCAGCGGCCACCACGGCGGCGGCGGGGGCAGCGGCGTGTACTACCTGGACCGCGAGAACCCGCACTACCACCCGCAGACGGGAGGCACAGGTAGGTGCGCTGCGCTCGCTTCTGGCGCCTGCGCCGTAGGCAACCTTTCCTACTGCACTGGCTGCCTGGCTGCATAGGCCCGAGCACCTGACTAACCCCCTCACGTGTCGATGAGGATTGCATCGTGTAACTGTTGGGCCCTGAAGGTCAGTGTTGCCTGAAATGTAGGCAAAAACCGCCCAACACACTGTATCAACGCCTGCCTACTAGGCCATACGCCTGCACAGCTGTGAAGATGTTGCCTAGTTGGCAGGCGTTTGATACCGACCGCGCAACACGGCAGTGCGCTGAGCAGTTTTTTGCCTACCTACTTTTCTGGCGACACTGCTTTTATTCCGGCTTTCCTCCCTGCTGCTTCTTTTTTTTATACGTTTGTCATGTGTGTGTGTGTGTGTGTTGAGTGCGTGGGTGGCTACCCGGGGCCCCGGAGCGGGCGGCTGATCTGTGTTCACTTGCCTGCGTGCGATGAGTGCGCATGCGTGCGTGTGCGTGTGCCGCCTGCCGTGCATCAGGGGGCGGATGAGGGGGCGGAGGAGTGATGCATGCGCCTGCCGGCCGGCCGGAGCACGTGGCCGTGTCTTGTGCCTGACAAGGATAAAAGAGAATGACGACGCACCCGAGAGGCGCAAGTGCGAGTGCGCACGCGCAGTGACACACATCGTCTGGCCCGGTCTGCCCCAGGGATCTACCCCGCTCCTTACGACCCTCTCATCAACCGTCATGGGGTAGCTCCAGGTAGCGGGGGCGGCGGCTCCGGCGGCGGCTCCAGCGGCGGCTCCGGGGACACGACCACCTCCAGCACTCCGGGGGGCGCCGGCTCCGGGAGCAGCTTCTTCCAGGTGCGTTCCGATCGGATCTCAGTGCAGTGAGTGGAGATGGAGGGGGCCTCGACGAGGGAGAGCACGGCGCGGTGCAGCAAGGTGACGACAAAGAGGGACACAGGAGAGTTTACTTTGCCTAGTAGGCAGGCGTTGATACTGCCCACTTCACACAGGCGTGTGTCGTGGGCAATGTTTGCCTACTTATCTGGCAACATGGCCCCGCACAGTGAGACTGTGACACAGTACGCTTCAAGTCCCTCTCTCGTCTCCTCACTCAGGGCACCACCAAGTCGTACCTGTACGACCGGAACAAGGACGGCGACGGCACGCCGAGCGCCACGACAACGAACGGCGCCGAGTCCGAGTCCACGGCCGCCGCCGACACGTCCGCGAGCACCGCGTCCACCAAGCCCGACGCGGGCAGCACGTCCAGCTAGCCACCCCGGGCCCGGCCCGGCCCGCCGCGGCTCGGGGACGAGGACCTCAAACACCAGGACACCAGAACATCCCCCAAATATCGACGAGATGAAGTGCTCGAAACTACAACTTTGCGTACGGCTCCCTGGAGCTTCGCCGCGTATTTTTTGGCCCCCTCGCTCGCTGCCTAGGGACCGGCCCTCTGGCAGGGGGGGAAGTCCCCTGGCTCGCAAAGCGTCAAAATCTGGCGAAGTTTACATGGAAAGAAATTCTGGCCTGCTGTGTGTTTAGAGTGTGGAACCTTTGAAATGAGAATGCATGTGTGATGTTGGGTCTTGATCTCATAAGTTTTAAAAGTAATATTTATTTATGCGCGTAGCTTTTGCCATGTACTTCGTATTATAAAACTATTTGATCAACTTAAAGATAAGAAGTAAAGTGTGAAAAATTGACTGAAGTCAAAAGGAATGTATGTCTGGTGACAAATATGTTAAGGATCATTATTGGCTGAGTGCAAACTATACTTGAAGTATACTAATCATAGTACTAATACTGTACTATGTCACAATGCCAAATTTCATATTTAAGCGAGCCTAACAGACACAAAATATCATGGCTTCAACCAAGACAAGGAAGAAAAATTGGTTATTGAAAAAGTATAATGAACAATTCAGCATTCCATGCAAATTTTTTGAAATGCACTCAGCCTGCATTCTACTACATAGTGATGAATAAGAATAAGAAATGTTTCATTATCAATGAATAAGGCGTGTTTATTGTCAAAACTCTGTTTGAATGATATAACAGTAAACTTCCACAAAACGAGAAAAATGAACTAAGTCAAAGCAACCCTATGCACCTGCTCTCTCACAAAAGTGCACTTATTTGTAAGGCACAAATTAAGGCAGATGTAGCTTCCGAATGCAGATGACCGAATTCTGACTGAGTCTAAGTAAGGAAAGAGGAGTGAGTTGTCTCTTCTAACAGCTATTAGAATGCTGGCAGTGTAAGAAATGACACTGTGACACTAGATATATTATGATAGAAGTGGAGATAGAATCAGTCTCAAGCATCAGCATTACTGTCATCCCAATGAATAGGTAGTAGAATATTAACAATTTAGTTTCAAATGCACAAAATAATATAAAATACAAATTCAATTCTGTAGCCTGTTAAGTAGGATCTTAAGAGAGCAACAATGAAAAGAATAGCTCTAACATCAAAAAGTACTGCTGGCGTGCTTACAGTAACTACTATTAAGCACAGTGCTCACTAAAAATTAATTACCAAAATAGTGTCAAAGCTGACGTTGTGCTAAAGGTTCACAGTACTATTTGATGTGTGCAATACTACAAATACAGGGCCAATAGTTTCTTTCATGAAACTATAGATCAAACAATCTCTTCTTTCCCCTTCATAAGGCTAGCAAAAGCTACCATAAATATAATTAAAAAATATGTTACACAGCTAAGATATTTGGTGCATGAGCACAAAATATTACCCATTTCATAGGGTTCAGGTACATTATACAATTAAAAGTGCCTTTGTTGTAATGGGCTCCTCAAACAGTAGAACTTGGATTAGTTACAGATAAGATTGCTAACATCCTGAAACAAATTGACACTGACCTGGTTTAAAAAATAATTCAAAAGAAAAGTGTCTATTCCCTTCAAAATCTGCATTACAAACTGTTGTTCTTACAGGATTAAAGAAAAAAATGTCACAAGTGCAATGTATTCAACTTGTACACATACACACTGAGGCTGCAATAGATGAACTTCTATACCTGATACAGAAAAAAAACTGTATCAGGGGAGAAAAAAAAATTAAATTATGTACAAAACCAGCTGATGAGAATGACAAAGTTATTAAATAGAAAAGGAGAAGAAAAAGAAGAAAAACCTCATTTAACTCTAGAAAAAGACTCTAGCAGGTAATAATATACAAGTGCAATAAAAATTTGACTAAGAGAGGTTCTAGCCTATCACTGTTAAGAGGATGTGATTTCTGTAACTGACCGTCAAAAGAGAAAAATATGCCGTAGACTTTTGCAAACAAGATGTAGAATTTCAATACTACAATTGACCATCAGGATCCTATTCTATTACATGATCAAGCTCTATCCATGGGTGCACTTAAGGCCACCAATGTATGGACAGCATAGAAAAGCAAAACATTATAACAGACTATATCACATAATGTCACTTCTTCCCGTATCTGATATTATTTATCCTTCTTGGAGGGTTCCACTGTAAGCAAGTGGGGTCTACTGTCAAACGAGGTCTCTTGAAGTGGGATGATTTGATGTGTTCTTCTACAAGCTTAGGAGTTACGCATATTACATGTTGTCCTTTCCAATACTTGACCATATTCATTGATTGTAAGGTAGATATTATATCAGTCTGAGCAAAACTTGTCATTTCACTGGAAGACAGAAAATAAGGTTGTAGGCATTGAAGACTATTTAGTAAGACAATCATGATAAGTAATAACACTAAACTGTACCTTAGATCTTTAATGGACAAGGTGCCTCGAAAATCTCTCAGGATTTCAAGCAGCACCCAAGACCAGTAACTGCGATAACTCAGCTTTCCAAGGTCAGACAAAGGCTTTTCTGGGCTACCAACAACACCTTCATGTTTGCTCAGTTCGTAACTGAAAGCAATGAGCAGCTTCCCATAGCCCTGTCGTTGATATGGGGGTAGTGTAAGAATGCAGGCTACATTATTACCATCAGGTGACTCCTTTTCCTGCATAAGATTTAAAGGCATTAAATTTTGACATGCTTAAATAAAAAAAAAATGAAAACGTAAAAAAACATGATAGGTAAAATTTACCTTGGAAAAATACCCAACAAGATGTGAGCCGTGTTTATCAATGTCACACAATATGTAAAATAAAAATGGCTCTACGTCAAAGTATAATGTTTTATGGTCAAGAAAGAGTTTGGCCAACAGACACAAGCTTTGACAGTACACTTTAAACTGACTACCATCAGTTTCCCAAATGGATAAAGTTCCTTTGCGATAAATTTCTTTGCCTGGAGGTTGCCTTGCAGTGCATTCACTCTGCTTTTGAAGAGAAGGTTTAGGAAACAGTGAAGAAAAATGTTCTAATGATGGTAATGTCTCAGAAAAATAGGCATTAATCTTACCATGTGATACCTATAGGTTTTCTCAAGTCTCATGTATTTTAAACAATATTCACAAATCCATAACTTAGGCTGCTTCCCATACTCATCAGGGTATGGGCTGAAGTACCAAGTGTCAATTTCATATCGTCCAATTTGAATACGATCAATATATTTAACTTTTGTTATGGCTTCGTGTTCCTTTTCTAAGGCTGCTGTAGTGGGATCCATCTCAGCATAGGTCTGAAAGTACATTTTAAGATAAATATTACAGCTATTTCTTTGAACATATCAGCTGCAGGCCAAAACATAATCATAAGCCCTACCTTCTGAATATGATTGATTTCATCATGACGTCTTTTCTGATTTCTAGTAATTTTTCTGTCTGACTGATCTGAAAATAAATCACCTGATCGCTGGTCATTCTTCCATTGGTGGTCAGACATGTTGAAGCGAGACAGCATGATTCTGTTAAGGGACAGGAGTGTAAACAGCAAGCAATGAGTATTGACGCTTTAAAAGTGAATAATCAGATTAAAATGGTTAAGAATTACCGGTCCCGCGGTATCCATTCATCCAGTCTCCTATTGTATCCCTCATAGTGAACATAGTAATCGTACTGATTCTCTTGATCATTGAAACGGGACTGAATAATTTCGGCAGGATCTGTAAAACAGCGAAAAACAAGACAGTGCCATTAGAAAATGCCACCAAAAGAACCTGTTCATCACAAGGTGAGGATTATGATTGTTGTCATAACATGACAATAGGGAAACATAACCTCAAAATAAAAAGAAAACAAAAAGGCCGCACCCGGCGACAAAGTAAACACCAGCGATAGAGTGAGTATTCCTGTTCATTGCCAGCGCCCGACCCCAGTCGCAGACGGCGGTCTCGGGGCTGGCGGGCCGCCGGCCGCCACTGTCAGCGCGGGGGCGGGGGCGGGGGCCGCGCCGGGCCGGGCGCCCCCGGTCACTCAGGGTGCCTTAACCCTTGCCCTTAACCCAACCTTAAGCGCCCGTGCGGCTCAGCGCCGTCCGCTCCGCGCGTCGACATTTCAGCCCCGACGGAGAAGCGTGCCCACCGCGCGGCGCACCGCGACCCCGCCTGACGCAATCGTCGTCAAAGTGATGCAATCCGCCAGTGTCCTGGACGGGACGGGACGCCTGGCCTGGCGGCGTCGGGACGCCCACCGGGCTCCCGCCACCCCTCGCGGGCCGTGCATACTCACGCCATGTGTCGTCGCCCCTGCGCACGAGGTAGTGCTCGCCGATGTCCAGCGGCTGCTCGTCCAGCGAGTCGCCATCCTCGCCGTCGAGGGTCTTGCCGTCGGACGACGCGCTCTCGGACTTTTTCTCGACCTTGGAGACCATCGCGTCGGCTTCGACCGGCCTCTGCGGAAGGGTTGAGGCGGCCGACAGGACAGCCGCTCGCGAACACGTCTGCTCTGGGACTCGTCCCGTACCGCACTGAGGAGGAGGAGGAGAAGGAGAGGAGGGGAGGAGAGAGGGATAGAGAGAGACGGGATGTTTTATACGGCCTCCTGAGCGCGCCAGGCGGAGATTAAGCAGGAAGTACTCAGGCGTCGGCGGGGTGCTCAATTTCTTAAGGTGCGCTTAAGGCTTAAGTGGCTGGCGCGCCGTACAGCCGGAGCCGAAGACCTTAAGGAGACCTTTAAGGGCTGCAAGAGAGGAGAGGAGGGGGAAGGGGTGCTGATTGGCTAGTTGGCCCGGTTGGTGACTGCACCTGACTTTATCATTGCTGACATGTGTATTTTTCATACCAAAGCATTCTTTTCTGTCTTCCTTATCCCATCTCGTCATTTTATTTTCGTCATTCCCCATTATTAAGGCAGCGAATATTCACTGATTTTCGTCGCACTGCCTATCTGATATTGTACGAGAAGTAATTTTATTTTTACGATTGATATTCATGGACCAGGGTGCGAATAGTAAAATATACTCCATGTTGGCCGTGTTGCCGTCCCTCGCCGTGTCTCCATCAGCTGTTTCTGTTTCCACCAAGGTTGTTTCTGTCCGTTCACAAACAAGAAAAAATGATGTACAAACATTGAAGTTCTGGTTTTTATAAGCCTTTACCAGCTCTCCATTTTACCTCAACATCTGTTTTCCTTCGCAAGTTTATCATTTTTACCGTGGAACATTGTTTTCATGAATACGTGCGCGCTAATATAATACAGCTGATATCCAAGCTTGACTAGGGCTTTGTTTCGACCATCTAGCTGTGAACCTATACCGCCTCTAGAAATGTTTTGCTGCAAATGTTTGAACATTACGATCAAAACTAAATCAGCTGACCTACCCAAAGTTGATGTTTTGAGTTGTGAACTGCTTGACAACAACGATCCTTTTTTCAAAGAGGTAAGACATTGGAAGCGAATTAGAACTAACCTGGCAGCATGGCGACGGCCGTATTTCCACAAATTAGTTCTGATCCCCCTCTTTTTAAAAGTGGAATATTATTGACCTTTAAATGCATCAACATACTGATTGTGTTTTCCACTTAACTTACCCGTAATTGTACAAAAAAACAACAGTTAGCATGACTTCAGATTGGTTGCCTAAGTTACCAGTCCTAGTAGTGTTTATATTTTACAACTGCTATTCGTTTTCAGGACTTGGTTGAAGCAGAAGTAGTTGGTATTGCAAAGGAACAGCCATGTCTCGTACAGGTACGGAATGTGGCCTGCTGGATTATACACAGATGCATAAATTGCTGCACAGATACTCATGCCTTGCACCGAGAAAGGGGGGCTGCTTGTGTCCTGATAAACTCAAACATTTTGGTATGTAGTTGCCTGTGTTACTACTTTTAAATTGATGGTTAACAATTAACAAAACTAATTTGTTTGACTTGAAATTTTCGTAGAGTGACAAATCAACCATAGGAGCTTTGAAGGCTTCTACTTCATTTTCTCCAGTATTTCGTGTAGTTGTGACCAGCAATTTGGAAGCTGACACTCCTGAAGAAAGTATGACATATGCTTCATTTTTGTTTTTAATTACAGCTGTAATAGTTAATTAAACAATTCAACTCTTTTCTCCCAAATATTAATTTTGTTGGTGTCTTCCAGCAGATTTTCATGCTCGTGCTGGTATGCAGACCACATTAGCTGCTCTGCAACAACAACTAACAGAAGCCCTTCAACGAGAAGCTCAGTCAGTAGAAGAAAGAGTTCGTCAATACTCTGAGAAACTGTATGCAGAGCTAGAGGAGTTTCGTAGTAAAGCACATGATGATCATAAAACTTTGTCAAGGTAATGTTCCCTGTGGTAGAATAGATTTCAGAAAACTGTTTTACTTCATATTTGTTACTTTTAAAAAATATTAAAAGTGCAAAGAGTGCCAAAAAAAAAAGTTAAATAAAAACAATTTTTTTTTAATTTTAGGCTTATCCTGGAAAGTGGTCGCAGTAATGCTTCTGCTCTAGGTAACATTCAAGATCAATCTGCTCCTCCAAGAGGTCAGTTTATCTCACTGCCCCCACCTCCACAAAGATTTCAGACAGCTGATGAAGGAATTCGCCATCCAATGACTCCTCTTGATCAAAACACCTCCAGGTCAAGAGATTCTCGACGTTATTCAAATCCGAAATTGAATATGTCTCCGGTAAGTATCTCATGTAGTTTACATTGCAAACCTAGTTCATTAGACTTGTTGACTAGTAATGTTTGAAAATTTTGATTTAGACAAAGACAGAATCAAGGCCAGTACCAACTGTTAGAGTTCCTAATGATGCTGCATCCGACTCTGAGGGGTTGTTCCAGTTAGATGGCATGGATGAAAATCCTCCGACTACCTTCCAATCTGAAGATGAAACTGACACAGAGGGTGAGTTGTGTATAGAAAGATGTCTATTAGTTTAATTATAAATTTTACTTTTTATATTTTATTTTCTTACAGCTGAGACTGGTGGCCTTGAAGATGGTATTGCTATCTCAAGAGTGCAATCCAGCATTTCTAATCTAGCCAAGTCCTTGCCTGTCTCAGTTCCTATATTCCCTGGAGCAAGGGGTCATGGGAATGATTTTGAAGAAGATGATCTGGTAGGTTTCTGTTGTTCTTTTTCTTTCCTCCCCTCTTTTTCTTTTGCTTTTTCTATGACTTATTGCGCCCTTAATTAACTAATTAATCACATTTCTTGTTCTAGTCACCTCGTGATCCAATGGACATTGCAGCTAGCATCAAGGCTCTTGCAAGGAGTGTTCATGGTGACACTGTGTTTGGTGATCTTCCCCGACCACGATTCAGCTCCCAAATTTGAAATTTGGTCCGTAGTCAATAGATTTTGTTTTTACTTTGTTTCAACAAATGTGATTTTGTGCTGTTTACACTTGTGCCAAGCTTCATTGTGATGATTGTAGAAGTTTGACCCCCATTTCTATACACCGTAAAAGGTAAAAGATGTTTTTGTTACACCTTTCTAAAAAGACACTGAAAGTAGTTTCCTGACATCCTGTTCTCTCTTTAGATGTGATTGATTATACCTGTTTGTAATATCTGATTGGACAAAATGTGCCTTACTTTCAAATTGTCCCTGTGTCCCCTGCTTACAAATAAGGCTGCTAGCTTACGCTGAAGCAAGATCTTGACACCCTTGTACCTGATATGCCTTTGACTTCTCTTTCTCTCATGTCATACCTCTGATCTAATTTGCACTCTAAAATTTTTTTCATGCTTGCATTGCATTCTTGCCATAGCTTGTCCAAGAAGTTGATGATGTTAATGAGATAATTTTTTTATTACTATTTTTTTTTTATTATTATTGTGTACCACGGAGAGCGTTTGCTAGTCTACTGCCATCCTGCAGCCAGAGGTGTGACCTAGTCAGGGGCAATCATAATTTTTTTTTCAAAATTAAAGTTGCCTATCATTCGCTGATTGCTTGTTTAACTTCTATTCATTTGGTGTAAAAGCAAGACCATTTATAGATTCACATGTCTTTGACATGGCAAAAATTACTAGTATTATAAAATAAGGATTTGCTCAAAGTCGGCACAATCTTTTCATAAAACTTTCAAGGTGCACAGGTAGGGATGAATTTTCATTTGTCATTAGAAGGGGATGTCATCTTACCTGTTGCTGGGCAGTCGAATTATTTTTATAGTTTGTCCTGCCTAATGTTGATGTTTGTTTACTGGATTATTGTTTGTCTTATTGACTCATGACTTTATTTAAGAAGACTGCATTTATATAAGTACTTTTTATATGCATATATATTTTTTTTCTTAGCATAATTGTGTCCTATTTCAGATGAATAATGGAAGTCTAGGCGACAGTTTCTGTTGTTGTTGAAACACTCCCAAATTATAGAGATTAGTCATGAATCTGTCAAGACAATGTCATATTTTATTCATAAATTTTTAAGTCACCATGACGTATTTCAACTTTCAGAAAATGACTATATTTTGATCTCCAACTTCTCCCTTATCAAGTCACAAATTATGTGCTGGCCTGTTTGTTGTATTCCTGACTAATCTCTGTTACATGGGCTCCTTTATTCTTCCACTCTTGACGAAAATTTACACCACAAACTCACAAATGGGTATATTATTAACTTTCTGTTACAGGCCACTGCTATGAATTTGGTGCAGGAGGCTTTCTTATTTCTTAAAAATAAAAACTGTTTTTGAGTTGTTCTGAGTCTTGTATTCTGTTTACTCTTTGTCTTGATTGAAAGGTTTTATACAAATAAAACTGACCAAAATCATACAAATTTCCTTTGATTTTTTTGAAATTTATTGTTAATATTTTTCTGCTGGCTGATTTTCAGAGAAAATCTGAACGATCGTGGGGAAGTGGGCCAAAATGGGTAGATAGGCTCGTATTTCGTACGTTTCGTACGCGGCGCGGATCGGCCTTCCTCCTGCCCATACTGCAATCTCTGCCGGAACCACAAACAACTGAATGCTTTCTGTTTCCGGTCCGTTGTCCGTCTATCCGCCCAAGACGTCGTCTGCTGTCCGCTTGTCCTCTCGTTTAGGTCCTCCTTCAAAACCCTCACCTCTGAAACGATACTTTGACATGTTACGAAAAACCTTGATTCGAAATGAAGTGGTGCAATTCTGCAAGCGGGCAGTCCAACCGACATCTGTGCGGCAGTTAGGTCCAGCGTGTCTCAAAGCTTGTCAATTCCACAGGTAAACTAGTCAGTATTGTGGGGTTAATGTGACCTTCCTTCTGGATCCACACAGTCTTATCCGTTTGACCTTAACCGTCTTCCCGAATCAAATCGCAACCTGCCAGATTACACTGATGTCAGCATGTGCTTTAATCATTGCAATTTTAAGACCAACAGATTATGTCATGATTCTTTTTACATTGAGTTGTGTCAGTATAACCTATGATAGTTATATTTCTAATTCCTAATGTGTTATGTGTTGTCTGCTTGTCAGTTTGCCCATGCCATGAAATTTATTTTATTTTTAATGTAACTTCTTAAAATTTTGGTTGACCTTTAGGTATAAAAAATATTATCGAGTTAACCAGAAATTAAGAGCATTTTTGTTATTACCATAATAAAAACTTGTATTTTACTTTCAGTCTCAAAGTGAACCAACCATGTGTTCCTTCGGGGGTCCACCAGTTGGTGGATACACGACAGAAAGTACGTCACTACTGCCCGGATTTACCCCCTCATCAAAAAGTTCTGTTACCTGCTCTCTCCCCAACCATGGAGTTGGGCACAATTGTCAGCTGGGAGAAGAAGGAGGGTATGTTTGATTCTTACCACCTGCCAAGCAGTACTTTATTTTTTAAGATTTTAAAAATAAAATTTAGATAAAAAATTGTTCTACACTTTTTTCTAGGTGATAAGCTGAATGAAGGGGACCTTCTAGCTGAAATTGAAACCGACAAGGCAACTATGGGATTTGAAACACCAGAGGAAGGTTACCTAGCTAAGATTCTAGTTCCAGCTGGTACAAAAGAAGTTCCTATTGGAAAGGTCTGTTTTACTTGCCTATTCCCATATACTTTGTTTTTCTTCTTTTTTATTATTTTTATTTTTTTACTTGTACTGCCCAGTACCTGAAATTACCCAGTTAACAGTCAAAATTTAATCGTATTGCTTTCTTTTCTAGCTTGTATGTATTATTGTTGAGAACGAGTCGGATATTGCAGCTTTCAAGGACTATAAAGATGATGGGTCAAGTGCCCCTGCCAAACCAGCTGCACCTGCCGCACCCTCTGCGCCTGCGCCTGCACCAGCCCCAAGGGCTGCAGCCCCTCCACCTCCTCCTGCCCCTTCTTCTGCCCCAATCCCTGCTCCTAGCGCCGGGGACCGAGTTTATGCTAGTCCACTGGCGAAACGTCTAGCAGCTGAGAAGGGGCTCAACCTTGCAGTGAGTTTAAATAACATTATTATTTTATGCTTCTTTTCAACTCAAATCTTACGTCTGACATTTTCTGGTGTTACAGTCAGTAGGGGGTGGGTCAGGTCTTTTTGGCTCCGTCACTGCTGCTGACCTCTCCAGAGCATCAGCAGGGGCACCGAGTGTTGCAGCGGTAGGGGCAGCGGCTCCCGCTCCATCTGCTGGGGGTCCCTTTACTGATATTCCTCTCTCCAGCATGCGAAGTGTTATTGCTAAGAGACTTCTGCAATCAAAACAGGCAAGAACAATCAGTTATAGTTTCAATACCTGTGATTTGGCATTGCAGTCACTTTGACAGTTACTGTATGTTCTCTTTTTCAGACTGTACCTCACTATTACCTAACTGTTGATGTTAAAATGGATGAAGTAATGAATCTGCGTAAAAAGCTAAACAGCTCATTGGAAAAGGAGGGTATCAAACTCAGTGTAAATGATTTTATTGTAAAAGCGACTGCACTTGCCTCCAAAAAAGTTCCTGAAGCTAATTCAGCCTGGATGGAATCATTTATTCGAGAGTAAATATTCATTCAATTTATTGGCTCTTCCTTTTCAAATTATGTGTTAAGAAAATCTCACTCTTACAATTTCTGCTTCCATTTAGATACCATTCAGTTGATGTGAGTATAGCTGTTGCGACAGATAAAGGACTTATCACACCAATCGTATTTGGAGCAGATAAGAAAGGTTTATCAAGGATCAGACAAGAGACCAATTTGCTAGTGTCCAAGGCTAAAGAAGGAAAACTTCAGCCACATGAGTTCCAGGTAACAAGAAAAAATGGGTTTTGAAGAAGATGATCTCCAACATGTCCAGTGTTGAGAAACAGTTGGGATTACAGATAATTTAATTTAACCATAATTTTATTTTCAGGGTGGTACTATCTCTATTTCAAACCTTGGAATGTTTGGAGTAAAGAATTTTGCAGCAATTGTAAATCCACCTCAATCATGCATTTTAGCTGTTGGTGGAACAAGAGTACAACTTTTGCCTGACAAAGATTCTGAAACCGGGTAAGTTTTGAATATCTGGGTACACCCGAGTATTTTCACATATCTTTGATTTTAAGTTTTTTGGTTGAAACATTTCTTCCTCAGTTTCAGGAAATGTGATATCATGTCTGTGACCTTAAGTTGTGATCATCGTGTCATTGACGGAGCTGTTGGAGCTCAGTGGCTCTCCGCCTTTAGAGGATACCTGGAAAACCCTCAAACTATGCTGCTATAAGAAGGAAAAGGAGATATTGGCACATTTTGCTAATGTTTATCAGTCAGGGCCATTGACATTCTCATGTTTCTTTTGCCCTGACATTCATTATACCAGTGTTTTGGGCAAACTGTGAGAGGGCAAGTGTATGGCTTGTTTTTATAATAAGTGATGTTATAAATGCTATATTTTATTTTGTTACTTCTTGATTTCTTTTGATTTTTCCCTTTTAATATTTAGCATAAAAAGATGTATTCCGAGAACAATTACATATATCACATTCTTTTTGCCTTGTGTTTAGAAACTTTCAGTACAAAAGGTGTTTTTATTGCCATGTTTTCTGTACAGATTTTTGTGGTTTTTGAAAATATTTACTTATAAAGATTTATTTATTGTGAAGTACAGTATTTAAACATGTTAGAGATATGGTTGCAGCCACAGATGTATTGGGTAGACTTTATTTTCACCATTTTTATCTGTTTCTCTGGTGAAGATCTAATACCTGGCTTCTCTCACAGCTTCTATCTTGAATATGTCCCTTGAATTTAAACTGAGATTTGCCCACATTTTAGAATGTAACAGATAGCAAATTGCATGTATTTTGCATTTGAGATGGGACTGCCAGCTGTATTCAAAACTTATAATTTTTGCAGGGTTTATCACCTTTGATTTGGATGGAACTTGTTAAGAAAGGACTCTTTTTCCTTCAAATAAAATTCCAGAGGAAAGAACCTTTTTGAAATCAATGTATGATTGTAGATTGGATTATGCAATAGTTGTGTAGTGGAGTGACTTTGAGGTTGAGATTGTAGAATCTTTTCTTAAACACTAAGTCCAAAAAATATTTATTTTTAACACTGCCATAAACTTTGGAATCTGTGTTGAGCACTTGAAATTTTGGCAATCAAGCACTTCATCTGGAGAAAAAAAAATCTTAAGCCCTTGTCAGTTACCTCTTAATTTATTGGGAATATTGTAAAAATAAGTACAACTGCCAGGGCTTCTGTTAAGCCCTTTTCCAAACTGTTTCACTGTAGTACAATAGACAGGTGTAAAAGTTATGTACAGACAAGCTTCTTACCAAATACAGTTGAATTACTATTTCACTTTGAGATCATTCCATGTTCATGTTTAACCACTTTTGTCTTTAGAAAGGATAAATGAAAATGATAATGAAATTTTTCTATGTAATACAAAGGACGAAAGCTGTCATCAGTTATCATTGTAAAGATACAGACCGGGTGTATTAGATAACCCGCGTCATTCCCCTTCAAGACCTACTCTATCATGCACATCTCCTCTCCTTCCGCTGACCGCCTGCCCCCTCCCCCGTCCTACCGCTCAAGTTCAAGGTCACAATAGGCGAATGAAGACCTTGTAATCGGTTCTGGCGCTGACCGTTACCGGCGACACCCTAGCAAAGCTAATCAGCAGCAATACCGAGGACTGTAACACACTTACGTCAGCTGGCAGCCTTCTTGGCTTTCTTTCGACAACAGGCCCATTTTCTTTAAGTTGCGGAATAAATGTGTTCATTTTTCGGTGACAGAAGAAAACACTTGCAGAAAAGTACCCCGACAGGTGATTGAGGCTGGGGTGGCGAGGCACGGTAAGGGTTGCAGAGTTGGGGGTTGGGGGTGGTTCGGCGCCCCGAAGCATCTCCAACCCGCGGGACGCACAGCGCCAGGGGCTCCTAGGGGCTGCTCGGTTCGGGTCTCGTTCGGCTGTGTTCGGCTGCGGCCGGCGGACGTTCGGGTCCGGCCGAGCCTCCCGAGTCGGCTGCTTGCTGCAGGTCCTGCCTGCTCCCCCAGTGTTGGATCGGCCTGGCCGCGCGCGGTCGAGTCGACAGGACGTTGTCCTGGACCTGCAGCCGGCTGCCCGTGCGCCCGCGTCCTGTCACGTCCGACGCCGCCGCGCCGCGCCGGCGCGGTGCTCCCCGACCATGCTTGACGTTCACGACGGGGATGTCCACCCGGAGGCGGGGCTGCGGCCCGGGCGCCGCCCCAGCTCCCCGACACCGTCGTACTGACGGGACCCCAGCGCCTCACAGGACACCCTCGCCCTCCCTCCGCGACGTCGCGAGGACGTCCCTGACATGGCCACCAGCAGCAACATTGTGGTGGAGTGGCTGCGCTCGCTGCACCTGGGCCAGTACGCAGAGTCGTTCCTGGACAATGGCTACGACGACCTGGAGATATGCAAGCAGGTGGGCGACCCGGACCTGGACGCCATCGGGGTGTTCAACCAGGCGCACCGCGGCCGCCTGCTCGGCTCGGTGCGGGCCCTGCGCGAGGAGGGGGCGGCCTCTGTGTACTTCTCCCTGGAGGAGACGGTCGCCGCCGCGGCCGCCCTCAACATGGCCTTCCACGACGACATGGAGTCGGGGCACGGCAGCGGCATGTCCTCCAGGAACTCGTCAGCCACCGGGCGGCCCGCGTCCGAGTCTGACAGGGAGGGCAACGCCGGCTGCGGCAGACCCGGACCAGGGTCAGGACCTGGGTCAGGATCAGGGTCCAGAGGAGGCCATGCAGGACCCCAGGGACATAGTCCTGCTCCGTCCAGTGCTGGCAGCAACCACGAACTGGGGAAATACCTGGATGAGTACGAAGAGGGCAAGGCAGAGCTTGTGCGCTTACCAAGATCCTTGTTGAGGAAGTTGCTGCGAGAGAAGCTGCTCCAGGATGGCATCCGGCTCTGTCACCAGCCCTACTCCACTTCGGTAAGTCTATCCATTCCATATTCTCTGTAAATTTTACTTCTACGACAATTGGTTGGAAAGAATGTTCAAAAATGTGATGACATTTCATTTGACGAGCCATAAACCCCCAATAGGTTTTTTAAAAATTCAACCCGTGTACTTGTGAATTTTTTTGATGTTATTAGTTTTACTGCAGAATACAACTATCCGACACTCTTATTCATGGTTTATCGTTGTATTCTAACTTGTGATCTGAAGAGGTAACAATAACCTCTGAATGGTAAACAAGCTAAATATCCTATCAAGTTTCTTTTTTCCCTTTTGTATAATTTTTTTTTTCTTTTATTGGACTGTAATAATATGATTCCAATGGTTTATAGATTCTGCCCCTCCCATTGGATTGCTGCTAGAGCTAATATAATATAATGGATTTATGTGCTGTCAGTATCCATACAAGCCCTGAACTGCCTCCCGTTGTCTTTCTGAGAAAACTAATAACATGAAAGAACAAGCGTATGAAAAGAAAATAATTTGGTCTTTTGCGCATAATAGGTTAGCCTAAGACTTAATTCAGTCAAATGAAGTTCTAAAATTCATGATGTACATGATACCATTCTTCAGTTAGCATTGAAGGTTAGGTTGCCCATTAAGCACTGTACTCTTTGTTTACTAACATTCCATGCGTATGTTTCCAAACCCTTTTATCTGAAAGAGAATATGCCTGTTTTGTGTTTTTCTGCATTAAATTTTATATGGTAGGAAGCTGAAACAATTATTTGAATTTTCATGCGTGCGTTGCTAATTTATGCTCATAGTGTGGCGACATTCCTCAAAGTACTGGGTTTATTTCACAATTGGTATTGTAAATTTGCATCTCTGTTAGAGGAATATTTTAACTACTGTCATACATTCATTTTTAACATATTAGTTCCCAAATGTTTTTTTTATTTTTATTTTTATTTTTTTAATTTAAAAAAAAATAAAAATAGGCTTTTAAAATTTTTACAGAAAACCATTTTAACGCTCATAGCTCTGCAATTTGCAGTACATTTGGATTTGCAATGGTTCTGTATCAGTTCAGTTGTCTCAGAAGAGTAATAAACTTCTTTTTTTTTGTGTGTGTCTCTGTGACGTGTTTTAAACACAGATTTTTAAAAATAGATAGTAACCTCCTTCAGAAAAAAATATTCTCGCACTCTGAATGTGTGTAAGTCGAGGTGTAAGTAGCATTCTGCTTAATGGCCCAGTGAATATATGGAGGGTTAAAGTGGTGGAGAGGAGGGTGGCTGGACTGGCCAGTTACCCGAGGAGATTCTCACTGTTTTCAAAACAATTTTTTTTTAGAACGAAAAGGTGATAATGTAATGATATTTAAATTACGGCAGATAAAATGTGCCCTTTTCTCCCCCTCCCCCCTTTTCTTTTTCCACGCCTTTTTCCCCCCGTTTCCCTTACTGGATGCAAATGGTGGCCTGACAAGGGGTGGGTTGGGGGAGGTGGGGGGAGGCTGTTCGGGAGCAAACGCAGCTCAGCGCAGCTGGGGCCCAGACCCAGGGCCAGCCGCCTGAGACGAGTGGGCGCTAGGCGCGGGGCGGGGCGGGGCGGGGCGGCGCGGGGCGGCGCGCGGCTGCAGCCCCCCTGCAGGTTATCACGACGTCCAGGATAAGGCAGAGGAATCGCTTTTCCGTGGGGGCCGGGGCCGGGGGCGGGGAAGGAGGGGTGGGGAGTGCTACATGGGGAGGGGGTGGTACCGGACCGGGCCGGGCCTCACGGGGAGGGTTGTTTGGCAGTCCGGGCGGGGCGGGTTTGCAGGCGGCGAGTTTTCTTTACAAACTAGCGCGTTTTAATGAATATCATTATCCTCAGTCGATGCTGCTCTAGCACCCGCGGGACTCTCAGCGGAGGGGGGCGGTTGTGGTCGTGTTTTAGTTGCTGTGATGCCAGGAAAGTAGGCAATAAGTAGGCCAAACACGGTGGCATCTGCGCCTCCTGCCTACTAGGCAACATGTACGCACCTGTGCTAGCTAGGGTGCTGCCCAGTTGGTAGGCGCAGATGCAGCCCGCTTTACTCCACTGTGTTCGGGCTATTTTTTTTGCCTACCCTTCCGGTGGCAACACTGGCAGTGTGCGTTCGTGCCGCCTGGTGGGTAGGCAACCGATTCAGCAGTGCAACCCCCCCGCCCTATGGCGCCTTATAAACCTAAGGCCTGCAGCAGTTAGGCCCTCGGTGGGCCTGAGGGCGTGAATGCCGGAAAGGGAAGGTCCTACCCGGCCGGCCCAGGGCCCTACCCGCCCCTGCCCCGCACAATCGATGCTCTGCCGCCCCGCCCCGCCCCGCCCCGCCCCGCCCCGCCCCGCCCCGCCCCGCGCCGCGTCCTGCTCTGCTCTGCCGCCGGAAACCACGACGGAGCGGTCTTGGCCGTGCTCCAGGAGGCTGACGGTGCGTGCCAGGGGGTGTTCCGACCCCGCCCCCGCCTCGCCCCGCCCCGGCCCGCCCCGCCCCGCCCCGGCAGCATAGTCACCGCCAAAGACCTAATAAAACACTTAGAAGGCCCTCTTCTTGCCCCGCCCCCCGGCGGCAGTCTGGCCCAGCCCCTGGGTGCCTGTTCGGAGGCTGCAGACTGCACACTGGCTCACGCCGTGGTGCCCTGGGCTGCATGCGTGCTCACGTGCAGGGACAGCGACTTCGTCCTCCTCTCAAGAGGCCGAGTCTGAAATTTGTAAAAGTCCAGATGTTCAATGCCATATGCGTCACATATGTCCTTGTCATTTTTTAACAAAAAAAAAATCTTTTTTTTTTTGTTAAGAACAAAGCAATCTTATTGGAATTATTAAGCAGTCTAGATTAAAAATAAATAAATCTGCCTGCTAGAATTTTTTTTTGTGCGCAAAAGAAAGAGACGTAAGGCGAGGAGTCTTGACCCGTCTTATTCCCTTATTGTGCATTAGGGCCCCGGGCCGGGCCCGTGACTCGCTTAATGCCCGCGGAAACCTAATGGGAGTGTGTACAGCTTGTTGTCGTGGGTCCTCCGACTGGGCTTCGGGGGCGGCGCGGGGGCGGCGCGGGGGCGGCGCGGGGCCGGTCTGGTCTGGTGCGTGTTTGCGCGGGCCTTGGGCGTGCGACGCGCTCGTCCGCTGGGGGCGGCGCGGCTGGGGGCAGGGGTGCCCAGGGGGAGGAGGGGTGGTGGGAGGTTTTGGTGGAGAGAGAGAGAGAGAGAGAGAGAGAGCAAGGGGTGGGGGCGGCGGGGGAGCCAGGCCAGGCCTTTCACCTCCGTATGCAACATATTCTGCCCCGGCGAAGCGCGCGCTGCACAGCATCATACCCCCGCCCCGCCCCGCCCCCTCTCTGCCCCCCTCGCCCCTCTCTCTGCCCCCCTCTCCCCCGTCCCTTTCTCTCTGCTCTCTTCTAGTGATGACTGCGCTCGATGTTTCTCCGGGTAGGGGCGCGCCGGGCCCGGGCGGGGCGGGGCGGCGGTCTCCAGTTCATCCCCAGTATGGGCCTCCCCGCCCGCCCCGCCCGCCCCGCCCGCCCCGCCCGCCCCGCCCCGCCTCGCCCCGCCTCGCCTCGCCTCGCCTCGCCCCGCCCCGCCCCGCCCCGCTCGACCCGGCGCGCCCCGCCCTTTGAAGCAGTCGCGCGGTATGCGTCATCCCCTGTCACCCTCCGACCACCGTCACCCCCCCGTCCCCCGCGCGCCCGTCACATCTTCCTTGTCACACCTACCCTCTTCCGTCGTCACCCCCACAAACAAGTGTAAATGCGAATTTTCCTGGTAATTGCAAACAACTCAAAGGGACAGGTGTACGAGTGGAAATTTCTATCACACCTACACGTGTGCGACCTGAGTGCAGTTTCCATATGGACCTTTCTGCATGACGCCGTGTTCCACTCCCGAGACTGTCCCGTGCTGCCCACTCCCAGCAGTGCTTCTTGCGCCGTGCCGTTGTGTGGCATGTCGGCGGGGCGGGGCGGGGCGGGGCGGGGCGGGGCGGGGCGTTCCCTGCCCTCTAACGACCCCGGGCCCAGCAGTAGTGCCCGGCCCGCGCCGCGCCCGTGACCAGGGCCGCTATGCCGCCCCGCCCCGCCCCGCCCCGCCGCAGAGAACTAAACACAATTAATAGCTAGCGCGGCGCGGCGGGGCGGGGTGGGGTGGGGCGGGGCGGGGCGGGGCGGGTCACATGCGACTTTGTAATGAGTTGCTCACTTGAGGGTCACTGCGGGCGGGGCGGGGTGGGGCGGGGCGGGCGGTGCGGCACTTGGCCTCGGAGCACTCACAGAGCGGCGGTAGGGGCTCTTTGGCTCCTTGGCCCCGCTCCGCCCCGCCCCGCCCCGCCCCGCCCCGCCCCGCACTGGTTGGCCCTCTCCATCGCTGGCCCAATAGATAACTCAATGAGCCCGCCGGTCAGGCCGTGCCTGCCTTGCCCTGCCCTGCCCCTGTGCACTCACCATGCTGATCGACCATCAGCTGCTGGGGGGGATTGGCTGGAACTACCGTCGTTATTCGCTCCTGCTTTAACTTTGTACGTGCTGCCGTCGCAACGTGAAATTGTTTGTGTTCCACGACGCATGTCAGCAGAGCGATTCCGCTGCACGCACTCGTCGGCGCACTCCCTGAGTGCGAGGGAGACAGAGTGCTCCCACACCCTACGGCAAACTCCTTGAGAGCGAGAGGGACAGAGCGACGAGTGCGGCAGCGGAATCGGTTCACAGGGAAAACAAAATTAAAGCACTGCCAGGCAATCCGGTATAAAATTCTAAGAAAAAAAAGGCAGTGACTTTTTCAAACTAAGTCCCCTCACCCTTTTTTATTTTTCTAAATTCAGAAAATTGCCTTATAGATTTTTGAGGTGCATAAGCCAGCGCATGCATGGTGCATGTACAGTGTGGGCGGTCTGGCGGTCTGGCGGTCTCCTCGCACTCGAGGGGGCGGTATTTATTTCACCTCTGGAGTTAGGAGATTGATGAGGGGATGGGGGAGGATTGGGCGGTCTGGGGGTGGGGGGTGGTTGGGGGTGATAATGCGCGGGTGGAGCTTACTGCGGGGGGAACAACGGCTCTGCCCGCTCTGCCTGGACCGGGCCGGGCCGGGCCGGGGGTCGCGTCGAGGAGGTTCGATATTTTGGAGCACGTCCGCTCGGTGCAGAGTGATGAGAGTGCTCTCCTGGGGGCGGAGCGGGACGAGACGGGCTTACGCCCCCCCCCCCCTCTCGCTCTCTCTCTCTCTCGCTCTCACTCTCACTCTTGCTCACTAAAGTTCACTTGACTTGACTTGACTTGACTTGAGAGAACCAGGCCACAAATGACCCAAGTTTGTTGCTTAAGGCGAACGTTATTTGGCGTAATAGTTGATGTCCTGCACAGCACGAGCTAAGAAAGAATTTTGGGGGATTATCGTTTTGCGTTTTCCCCAGCTTTTTGTTGTTACTTTTCAGCTGCTTTTTGGCTGCCACCGGCGTTAGATCTGTCTGCAGTGTGTTGTACCGTGGAGCTTTCTTCAGGCCCGCAGCCACTTGCTCCACCCCACCGGCACCCATATGTGATTCCTTTATGAATTATCCATCAAGGAACCAGGCCCAAGCCCCCTAAACCCAGCCCCCTGCTCCAGCCCCAGACCCCAGCTCCAGCCCCCCGCTCCAGCTCGTCCCCAGCTCCAGCTCCCCGCTCCAGCTCCAGACCCCCGCTCCAGCTCCAGCCCCAGACCCCAGCTCCAGCCCCCAGCTCCAGACTCCAGCTCCAGACTCCAGACTCCAGCTCCAGCTCCAGACTCCAGCTCCAGCTCCAGTCCCAGTGCCCAGCTCCAGACCCCCCAACTCCAGCCGTTTTGCACCCAGAAAACGGTTCCGTTGAATCAACGGATTTGACGTTAAATAGGAATACAGACAGGTTTTCCCATGCGTCAAGAAAATTTTCCAATGCTTCAACGGAGATTCTATTAAATCATTGGATGTTTCATTGAGTCATAGAAAATTCCATTGAATCATTGGAAAATTTCCATGAATCATGGAAAAAATTGCCTATATTCCTATTTAACGTCAAATCCGTTGATTCAACTCCAGCCGTTTTGGACATGTACCATCGTGGGCCGTTTTCCCTGTCTTCCCTGTGCAGCCGCCCGCCGCCCGCCCCCTGACCGCTGGGGTGGCCCCCCTGGCCGGCTCGCCGGGTGGCCCCTGGCGCTGCCCCCGCGGGGGGTGACACCGACACGAACGATAAGACCCCTCGGGGGGCGCCACCGAGGCCCCCGCGCCCCGCCCCGCCCCGCCCCGCGACCCCCCGCGCAGCTGTCTCTTGGTGTTTAATTCTTTCTAGTTCCGTTTCCTTTTTCTTCCGAGATTAGAGGCGGCACCTTGTGTTTTATGCCCCCCAGGCTTCACGCGCCTTAGTCAAAGGTGCTCGGATACACTGTAAAAGTTTAACTGGATTGCCTTTGGCCGGGGACGGACGGGCGCACACGCGGACAGGGGTTGTAAATTTTTTGTATGAAGTAATGTGGTTTCTAGGTTCCATCCCGCTGTATGGGGAGCTGCCTTCTCCCTCTCTCCCTCCCTCCCTCTCCCTCTCTCGCAGGCTCGCTCGCACTTGCAGGCGGGGCTCTTATTGCTCGTAAAAGATGTCCGCCCCCTCCGGCCCTCCGGCGGCCGCCCCGCCCCGCCCCGCCCCGCCCCGCCCCGCCCCGCCACAGGGCGCCCACCCCGCCGCTATCTTACGCTGCCGGTGCGGCTCTCCCGTTTCTACGATTGGGGTTGACGCAGGCGACCCCACCTTGCCTCACCTTTCCTCCCCCCTGCTCCCCCCCTCCCCCCTCCCCCACCTCACGTCCTAGCTGGTCCAGCTTTGTCAGTTCGTACCCCCACCCACCCCTCAGCCAAACAGACAGCTTCCTTTCCGTCCCGCTATTTTTCCCCTCGCTTCTCCGCCCCTGCCCCTCCGCGTCCCTCCTCCCCCCTCCCCCAATAACTTCATTATATTACCCCCGTGCCCCACCCCCACCGTCACCTTTCCCTGCTGGCCGGGGCGGGGCGGGGCGGGGCGGGGCGGGGCGGGGCGGGGCGGGGCGGGGCCGGGTGGGGGGACCGGGGTTCAGTATTTGGACACCGCCCGCCTGCGGCCGCGTGCCCTTCTGAGCCCTCGCGCAGTCCCCTGTTCGCTCTCTCTCGCTCTCTCTCTCGCACTCTCTCGCTCTCTCTCGCTCTCTCTCTCTCTCTCTCTCTCGCTCTCTCTCTCTCTCTCTCTCTCCCGCTCTCTCTCTCTCTCTCTCTCTCTCTCTCTCTCTCTCTCTCTCTCTCGCTCTCTCTCTCTCTCTCTCTCTCTCTCTCTCTCTCTCTCGCTCTGCTCTCTCGCTCTCTCTCGCCCTCTCTCTCCCTCTCTCCCCCTCCCCCTCCCTCCCTCTCGCTCTCTTCCTCTCCCCACTGTCTCCCCCTCCCGGATGTAGGCTCATTTGCAAAAGGGGTTGGTGTCCGTGCGCCCCCTTCCCCTCAACCCCCCGGAGTCCTGACGTAAGATCGCGCTTGGCCGCAGGCGCTCTTTTATCCGGCTCCAGTGTGGAATCTTACAGGAGGACATTCCGCCCCCTGCAGACTCCCCGCCCAGCCCAGCCCAGCCCCTCCGTGTCCTCATGCCTCTTTGCAAGAGTCTAACACTTCTCCAGCAGTATATATATATTTTTGTGTGTGTATAGCGCATTGTTTTGCCGCGTCGGTGCCGGGCTAAGTTTAAAAACTCGCAAAGAATGCCAACATTTTGGAATTCCCTGAAAGATAAAGTCCAAGTTTTGTAGAGAGGCATGGGAATCGAAGTATTTAGAAAAATAAAATGTTGGCGGTGGCGAGAGTTTACAGCGCGCCGCGCCGCGCCGGTCGCCAGGGCCGCGCCGGCAGGTCCAGTCCAACTCAAATAATCATTATCTGTCCGGGCTGGGCCGGGGAGAGTTACCGAGTTCTGGATCGGCCGCCCCGCCCCGCCGCATCCTCGACTTTCCGTCTGCAAACTTTTTTGCTCCCATCGCAGCACGCGCCGGTGCAGCGCTGTCCGTCTGCGCCGTGGTCTGATGCCGTGTCGGTCCACTGTAAAAATAAAATTTCTCGTAGATTTGTATCTTTTGTATTGCCAGTAAAATAAATTTAAAAAATTACAATTTTTAATTGTAATTTTACGACACGATTTACGGAAATTGTTTTCCCATCAAAATCTACAACTATACAGTACGAGTGTCCAGAAGCATGGACGAGGCTTACTGGTACGCCAAGCTGCGTCCCTCTCCGGGGAGGTACTTGAGCGGAAGTGAATCCTGCCCGCTGCCCCTCGCCCCGTCCCGTCTAGTCTCCCTCATCCTGCCCCGTGCCGAAGAGGCCATCGACGCCGAGGGGCCGCCCCAGCCAGACCAGACCGGCGCTGGTAAGGCGTTTTGTTCCTTCCCTAACCCTCCCGCTCGCTGTCAGTTCGTCCTATTGCTGGATTCTGGTCGAGTCGTCTACCTGCAGCGCCCCGGCCCCGCCCCGCCTCGCCCCGCCCCGCCCCGCCCCGCCCCGCCCCGCCCTGCCTCCTGGATTCCCCTGGGGTTCCCAGAGAAGTGCTATTGGCGGGTCTGGCAGTGCGGGGGTGGGGGTGGGGGTGGGGGCGCAGGGCCTAGCCCTGTGGCGCGCCCGGGCCGGGCCGGGCCGGGCCGGGCTGACCCCGTATCTCCTCTCCTCCCCTCAGACCCTCAGACACAACGTGAGGCTGCATCAAGCGGGGAGCCCAGCCCGGCCCAACCCTCTGTAGTGCCGATAGAACCTCACGTACTGACCTTTCGCCGACAGGCGATAGTTTGCGCCCCTCCGTGCCGCCCCTTCGCTCCGCTCTTCCACCCCTCGTCCTCCTCCCCTCTGCGCTTCCTCCCCTCTGCTCTTCCACCCCCTCCGCTCTTCCACCCTTGCTCTTCCTGACCTCCGCTCTTCTACCCTTACTCTTCGTCCCCTGTGCTCTTCCTCTTCATCGCCTCTGCTCTTCCACCCCTTCTTTTCTACCCCTACTCTTCTTCCCTCTGCTCTTCCACCCCTACTCTGCATCGCCGCCGCTCTTCCTCCCCTCTGCGCTTCCACCCCTACTCTTCCTCCCCTCTGCGCTTCCACCCCTACTCTTCCTCCCCCTCTACTCCTCCCCCTCCCCGCCCCCTCCCCTCCTACTCTTCTCAGGCAGCAGATGCCTGCGGGCGGGACGCGTCGTCCCCAAGAAGGAGGAGGCAGAGGACAAGGTTTCCGTCGTCGGCAGTAACGAGAAATTAGACTTGCTAGAAACGAATCTCTAAGAAAATAAAAAGTTGCGAGCGGAACTGGGAGTCAGACACTCTTAGGCGGGGTGGAGCCGGGCCATGCCCCTCCTGCATAGGCAGCCCCTGAGGTGGGCCCCGCCCGCGGCCCCCGCGGCCCCCGCGGCCCCCTGATGAGCCCCCAGATGAGGGTGAGGGTTCCTCAAGGCTCCTCGGCCTGCTCATTACGAGGGCTTGACTGGGTGAGCCTACCAGTTAGCAGCCGAGAGGAGGACACACACACACACACGCACGGTGGTTTGCCTGGATTATCAGTCAGGAATACTTAGGAAATATGTATTATTTGAGGAGCAGCCCCACGCTGCTATGCTTTGCCGCTCTAGCAGCTCTCGGCCTGCTCTACTCTAAGCTGTGCTCCTAGCTACGCTCCGCCTCCGCATCTTCAGCCCGCCCCGCCCCCCGCCGCAACAGCGTGCTTAATACACTCTTTCTAGGAAGTGTGAATTTACAGCGCTCACTGGAAAAAAAAAAAAGAACTTGCACTGGAAATCCAAGTGTGCCAAGTGTGTGAATGTTGCACACTACTTGTAGTTTTGCGAGTATTCATTCGTACACTTGCCCCCCCCCCCCCCCCTCAACCGTGCGTGAATTTCATCGGAAAATTTAGTAGGATGTGTTAAGTAGTGTTTGCATGGTGGAGCCTGGTCTTTCTCCTTGTTCTTTCTTCCAACGAACAGGGTTCTAACTGTGTTCGCCTTCCTTCACCTGTCTCCCCCCCCCCCCCTCTCTTTCACCTCAGGCCCGCGGTGCTCGCGACGCGCTCTCTCCTCTCTTCTCTTCTCCCTACGCAAACACACCAATTGTTGACCCGGAGTTGAGTTCTATTCAGCGAGCTGCAGGCGATGGGGGTCTCCCAGGCCCCCCGCCCCGCCGCCCCCGCCGCCCCCGCCGCCCCCGCCGCCCCCGCCGCCCCCGCCACCCCCGCCGCCCCCGACAGACGCGCCTTTGTCGCGTGGGGGCGGCGGGGGCGGCACCACCCCTGTTACGCTGTAGCTTAATTGTGAGCTAATTGATCCATCCACGACACATTTCATTCATATTTTCCGTCGATACTATAGAAGAATGTGCCGTTCAGGTATTTAACCTGAAAATGGTCAGTTTGTGTAATGATAAGAAATTTTTTTTTACAAAGAGGCTTCGCCGAATTAATAACGGATTCCGGACAGTTTACCAGTAGGCAGGCTAATTAATTTCCATCGTCTCTCTTAATCACTGGTTGACGCTGAGCATGTCTTTTAGCTAACCCCTACGTCAACAGGGCTCGAAAGAGCAGTGTGAGTCATGAATGACAAGGGTAAAGGGCTAAGAGAGAGAAAGAGAGGGGAAGGGAGAGAGAGAGACTTGAGGGTTGGTAAGAATGGAGCGGAAGGACTTGTTGTCGGAATGAAGATTGGTCCCTTTGCGCGGCGTGCTTTCCTTTGAGGCCCGGGCCCCTCTTCCTCTACCCCAGCCGCCTTTCGCCCCGGTCTGGTCCTTGGCGGTATGGCTCCTGCACTACGAGGACTTTCCTTTAAAAATCGTAAAAAAAAAAAAAAAAGAAGTAATTGTAAGGTACTGTAATGGTCAGGGTGCAACCTAAACTATTTTCCTGGGATAGTTCCTCTATTTAAAATTTTTACTGAATTTTCCTGAATACCTGCAAGTAACCAATACACAAAAACGAATACTCGTGCACACTACACACCTTGGTTTACCAGAGTGTTGTGTTGGTTCCCTGGCTGGCTTCCGCGAATATTCGTGACCAGCGCTTCGGGGCGTCGTGCCTCGCGTTTCTTTCTTTCTTTTTTTTGTTACCGCTTTAATCGTTTCGCATTTCGATATCGCCGAAAGATATCACCCAATACGCGATTTTTAATGGGGACAAAGCGCGCGTTTGGGGCGCGGCGCGGCGCGGGGGGCGAGCGCCTTGTAGGTTAGGGACCCTACCCCGCCCCGCCCCGCCCCGCCACGCCCGGCCACACCGCGGTCTCATTCCGTGTTAATGGGGGCGCAGACCGTATGCGTAATTTATGACGAAGTAAAAGAGAGCGGCGAGAGATGAGGGGCGGATGAGGGGGCGACCCCGCGGGGAGGGAAGGACCGGGCAGGGGGAATAATTTTAATTTTGGAGTGGTCGCGGTGCAGCCGCCTAGCCGCAGAGAGACAGAGACGAGTATAAAAGTAAAATAGGTGGTCTCGTCCTTATGCGCGAGCGGGAGCACCGCTATTTTTATTTACAGCTGACCCCCCCTAAAAAAAAAAGCAAAGAAAATTCAATAATAATAAAAAAATTAAACAGGTCATATTAGGGCAATTTCAGGCTTAACTCGAAACCAAAAACCAAATTCAAAAATTTTAAAAAAAACTCTGAGAAACTGGGGAAAGAAAAATGACGGCATGGTAAAATGTCAAGCTTTGGTTAAATTTGCGAATGCCCCTTTGTGTTGACCGTGCAGGACGGCGAGCGCGGCTACCTGGACGGGCTGGCTTCGCGCTACGCGGACCTGTACCGCACGCACTACGCCGACGTCCTGGAGCACCTGGAGCTGCAGCGGCGCCGCGAGTGGGCCGACATGTCGCCGCGCATCCGCGTCCTGGGCATGGAGTCCCCCAGGGACTCGCCGCGGGGCTCCCCGAGGGGCTCGCCCACCTCGCAGCCCATCTACGTCCCGGGCAAGTACTCGGTAAGTAGAAACTGACTGACAGCCTGCTCGGAAAATACTGTACTGCGCACTCGGGTCCATTCTTAAATCCCCAAACCATTCAAAAGGTAATTCTGGTCAATCTCATCGCGACCAAACCTTTTAAAAAAATTACCTTGTTTTAGATTTTAGCCATTTAATAAAGAAATGAAATGATCTAGTACCAGTTTAATTTTAAAACAAAATATTTCTGGCAGTTGGATAAAAATTTCATTTCCGTCGCTTGGCTTTGCCTGTTGCAGCCGTCATCCTGCCTGAGCGACCGCGAGGAGGACGAGATCTACGGCCTGGCGGGGGCGGGGAGGCAGCCGCAGCCGCAGCCCGCGCAGCCCGCCGGGGTGCACGCCGGCTACCAGACCTGCCTCAGCCCGCGGGCCGCCTACTTCTACGAGCTCCCGCCCAACGGTGAGTGAGCCAGACCGCTACAAGTGTACTGTCTGTCACTCCGCGCAGTTCAGATGAATTCAAAAAAAATTAAAACAAGTCCAAAATTACATTTAAAAAATAAATAGGAAAAAGAAAAAGAAATTGTGTCTTTACGCTCCCAAAAACTGAGTAGGGTGTAGGAAAATTAAGGGGGGGAAATCAGGTTTGTTTACAAAATTTAAGAGTTGGCGCCTCTCTTAAAACTTGTATCCCTGGCAATCACGTTTCGGTGTAGAATAATTTATTTTTTTTCGTTGCGTTTTGACTTTCCGGGGGAGACGTTTGACTGCGGATAGTGTTCTCGCGGCGGATATTGCCGGGGGTGCATGTTGCACAATGCAATATAATGCCAGCCCGGATATATGGAATTCTTCCCAAAAGCCACCTCGCTGTCGTCTGGAGGAGGATATACTCGAGGGGGCCTCCACTCCCTCATTGAAGGAACACCAGATTGCCAAGATTGCGAGATTTCCATGATTGCTCGGATTTTTCTGGATTGCCCAGAATTTTTGAGATTGCCGTTGATTTCTAAAGATTGCCGTTGATTTCTTAAGATTGCCCTTGATTTCTTAAGATTGCCCTTGATTTCTAAAGATTGTCGTTGATTTCTAAAGATTGCCAAGATTGCCTGGGATTATTTTTGAATTTTGCAGGATTGCCGTGGATTGACAAAAAATAAAGAGGAGATTGCGGGAGATGGAATTTTTTCAAAGTGACTTTTTATAATATTAAGCCATAATTTTTTTTAAATAGGTATTTAATTAACCTATTCCCGGATATCTCAAAACGATATCGTTGCGACGCCACTCTACAATTTTCTCGAGTACCTAGATGCTCGCCGACTTGATTATTCGCTTGGAGGAAAATGGTACGCGTTCAGGATTCGACCAGCGCAGAGTTCTCCCGCGCCATCCACCTGCTCAACGTCAGGTGGCCTCTACGAGCTGCAGTAGCGCGCGGGCGCGGCGGGCGGGCTCGGCCGGTCCTCCGGCATGAGGGGCATGAGGTACTCGACCAGCCAGGCAGCCTCCTCGGGCTGCTGCAGCAGCGTGCGGGCGCGGCGGGCGGGCGGGCTCGGCCGGTCCTCCGGCATGAGGGGCATGAGGTACTCGACCAGCTAGGCAGCCTCCTCGGGCTGATGCAGCAGCGTGCGGGTGCGGCGGGCGGGCTGGACACGTCCAGCATGAGTGGGATTGGCTGGAGAATGTGTCAGTGCAGCCGGAGAGCCTCGCTCAGGGGCGGGGTAGGCCACCCACATTGAGTGCGTGTCCGGCGCTTGTGATTGCCTAACCAGTGGGCGCGCAAGTCCGACTGGGAGCTGCCCCGGGAGCCGCGTGAGGAGCGCCTGTTAGTAGGCCACCCTGCAAGTATCTGTGCATGGCGGAGTTGCGTACCCTCCAGCTCGCAGGCGCTGTGGAGCGTCGCGTGGTTGGGCATAAGGGGTTGTCATTGCAAAACATTGGCCACTTTTGTGCGGTGGGTTTCCCTGCTCAGTTTTGGTTCATCGATAGTTTATTCCATAAGTCATTGCATTATATAATCGATAATGGAGGAGGAGATCGTATCGTAACGTGACCAAAAGTTAAGATAAGTGATGACACCCGAAGATTTTGGGGCGAAGATTGCTTGGGATTGCCAACGGATTGCGGATGATTATTGCTGGATTGCCTAGATTTACACCAGATTGCCCCAGATTGCGTCAGATTGCGCCAGATTGCGCCAGATTGCGCCAGATTGCACGGATTTCCCGGGATTTCTCTAGATTGCCACTAACTACCATGGATTGCCGTGGATTTTTGAAGATTGCCGTCGGATTGCTGGGAGGTGGAACACCGGATTGCCGGAGTGGAGGCCCCCTCGGATATACTACACGTCAGGGGCAGGCCTCTTTGTACCGGGGTGGGGCGGGGCGGGGCGGGGCGCTCGTGAGCTGGGGTCATCCGTCTGGAAATGCAAGGCGGAGCGGGGCGGGGCGGGGCCGCGATGCAAGGGGTGTTCTCGTGTCGGGGCGCGATCTGTTTCACCGGTCTATCGCTGCCGCTGCAAAGTGGGTCAGACAAATGAATAGGGCTCGACTACACAGAGTAAGCTGCAAAGAGCACCGCCCCCTTCACCTGGCCCTGCCAGCCCTGCTCCTTGACGTCTGCTCCATCGCTCCGCCCGCTACAAGCACCCCCTGTGCGTTCTCCCGCCCCGCGCTGCCTGAAGGGTTTTCTCTCTTGACGAAAAAAGCTTCCTCCCTTCCTCTCCCCTTTCTTGTGCCTGCGCCGCCGCGCCGCCGGTCCGTCTGCAGTGCGAGCCGAGCCGAGCCACACTGGTTTCCAGGCATGCGCGCGCCCTCCAGGGAATCTCCAGGGGTCCTCTCCAGGGACGTAATCGACGCTCAAACAAGACAGTTGGTCCCTTCCTCGCCCCTCCCTTCACCTCCCCGGCCCCACTGCGGCCCACTTCCACCCCCACCCCCACCCCCTCCCGCGACCTGTGGCAGTACCTACCCTCACCTCACCTCACCCCATTCCCAAACGGAGCCCTGGGCCGGGCCGCGGGCGTGAGGTCGAAAGACTTTCACCTCACGTAATGGTTCTCGAAAAATTTAATTTAGAAAAAATATGTACGAGATTCTGAAAAAAATACGCGAATTAATGTACAACCCTTCACGTCCCCCCCTCACCCCGCAAAAAAAAAAAAAGAAACTTTATCCCCCAACCTCTGTCCCCTAACCCCCAGACCCCACCGCCAACCCCGTTACCCTCAACCCCCACCCCGCTCTCCATGTCCGCCTCGCTGGGAATCAACTCCCCCGCCCCCCGCCCCCTGCCCCCCTCCTCCTCTCGCCAGCCCCCGCCCCCAGCGAGTCCCCGGGGGTCCAATCTCGCACTTTGCATGCAGGACCAGTGACTCTCCAGTATTACATATCAATCCAAACAGAGAGAGGGGCGGGGCGGGGCGGGGCGGGGCGGGGCGGGGAGAGGGGCCGCCCTGTCCTGGCCTGTCCGCGAGCCTCGCGTCCATTCTATTTTATTCACGAAAACCTTTTGGCATACGGCACCTTGAATCTGTTCTCCTCTCGGTGAGTTCCTTGGACGGTATATAACGTCAACATTGACATAACCATTGCGATTTCACCCCTGCCCCGGCTCCACCCCGCTCCACAAAAAAAGAAAAAGAAAACTTAAGAAAGTGAGATGTTGTAATTTGCCTCCAACAGGACGAATACATTTCTAAGTTTTTTGACGGCCGCGGAGATATTTCCCGCGGGCGTGGTCTTTTTTTTTCTTTTAGCAGCACGGAGAAAGTGTAGAAAGACTTTTGGGGAGTGAGTGAGTATAAGAGATGGAGTGATCAGTGACGGTCTGGTAAAAAATAAAAAAAGAGAAAAAAAATTCTCGATGGCTGCTTTTATGGCCGGTGGCGGACATCGTAGGGGACCATCAGTTATCAGGAGGGGGGGGGGGGGGATGTCCACTCTTTGGGTTTAGCCGGCGGGTAAGTCGTCCGATTCGACTCGTCCTGTCCTGCGCGGGGAGGGGTAGGGTCTTGTTGTGGGCGGCGGGCACACTCGGGAACAAAGAGCGGACCGGCACGGTGCGGCCACCGCCGGAGTCACACACGACGACCGGTATTTTTCTTTTCTTTTTTTCTTCTTTTTGTTGCATCTGTTTCTTTTGTTGCTCCTCTATTTGCGTTTGGCGTTCCGGTACATCAGAGGCGGAGGGAGTGGTGCAAGTCAATCGTCCGCGAAGGAGTGAGTGTGTGGGGGGTGGGGGAGGGGGAAGTGGGGAGTGGGAGGACGACCATCGGCACAAGAGATATTCCACCAGTAAAAGTCAACGTGACGTAATCGCCGCTCGCTCTCTCTCTCCATCTCTCTCTCTCTCTCTCTCTCTCTCTCTCTCTCTCTCTCTCTCTCTCTCTCTCGCTCTCTCTCTCTCTCTCTCTCTCTCTCTCTCTCTCTCTCTCTCTCTCTCTCTCTCTCTCTCTCTCTCTCTCTCGCTCTCTCTCTCTCTCTCTCGCTCTCTTTCTCCTGTCCCTCTCTTGTCCCTACGGCACTTGCCGAGAGAGAGAGAGAGAGAGCCGGCATAATGGCAGAGCATTCAGGAGTGAATCTCTTTGTATTGGGGCCCGTTCATTTGCCCCCGCTCGCTCGCTCGCGGCTGGGGCGGCGCTGGCGCTCTCTCTGCAAGATGTCGCAGTTTGGGTCGTTTGTTGTGTTTTTTATCCTCCTGCCCCGGCGCTGTGGGTTTGCCCCGCCCCGCCGCGGCGTCGCGACGGCCCCCGCCACAGACCGACGCACCCCCGACGCCCGACCCGACCCGCGCTCCATTCTTGCGAAAGTTTCGGCTGGGCGCGGGCGGGGTGTCTGCGCTGTGCCCCCTCCCCCCCTCCTCTGCCCCCTTCCCCCTCCCCCGTCCCCCCTCCCTCAGCTCATTGGCGGAGCTCGGGAGCGCGCGCGAACCCCGAGACCCTAACCCCCGCGGTTTGTTCCCATTCCCTTCCACTCCTTCACCATCCCTCCCGCCGGATAAAATCCCGTAGGAACGATGTGTCTCCTCTTGAGTTGCCCGGCGCGCGCGCGCTCCCGCCCCGCCCCGCCGCCAGCCGTGCGCCCGCACAAGCTACTCCAACTTTTGCGAACGCTCTTTCTCCTCTCCCCCTCCCCTCTCTTTCGCTCGAGTCCATGTCTCTTATCCTCCTCCTCTCGCTTTCTCTAACTCTCTCTCTCTCTCTCTCTCTCTCTCTCTCTCTCTCTCTCTCTCTCTCTCTCTCTCTCTCTGCCTCTCCCTGTCTCTCTCCGTCTCTCTCCCTTCCTCCGCGATTCGTGTAGCGCCACCCGGTGCCTCCCGTACCTACAACGTGGCGCTTGGAGCCGCCCGTGAGGTAGGCAGCCCGGCCTCGCTCCACGCATCCCTGTGGAGCGCGTTGCCTACCGAGCCGGGCGATCCCGAACGCCTGCGGTGAGCTCAGTGAAGCTGGCCCCACCCTTAATTGTACGCGCGTCCGGAGTAGTACTCCTAAATAGTACTCAAATAGTACTCTCCAACTATGCCGATATTAGAAATTGTACGGCTTTTTTAAGCCTTCAAATATCCATTGCAATTGGGTGGGGCCAGGTTCACCCTGGCCCCACCCAAAATTGTACGCATCTCGAAAATAGTACCATTAAATAGTACTCAATTAGTACGTTCGAACCCTGCTATCGTTCGAAATAGTACGACCCTCCGTCTACGACTTATCGCATAACGACGCGGGTGGGGCTAGATTCACGCCGCCCCACCCATTCATCGTACAGAGCTGATAGCCATACCATCGTGACGGGCTGAATTAGTACGTTTAGATAATCACGTCGTCAAAAATTGTACGACTATCCATGACACTTCAAATATCGGTCGAAAGTACCCGCTCGCCTGCAGACCGCCAGATAGGCAAACCCGCAGTACACGCCCCACCCAAAATTGTACGCATCCCAAAAATAGTACCATTAAATAGTACTCAATTAGTACGTTCGAACCGTGCTATCGTTTGAAATAGTACGACCCTCCGTCCACGACTTATCGCATAACGACGCGGGTGGGGCTAGATTCACGCCGCCCCACCCATTCATCGTACAGAGCTGATAGCCATACCATCGTGACGGGCTGAATTAGTACGTTCAGATAATCACGTCGTCAAAAATTGTACGACTATCCATGACACTTCAAATATCGGTCGAAAGTACCCGCTCGCCTGCAGACCGACAGATAGGCAAACCCGCAGTACACGCCCCACCCAGAATTGTACGCATCCCGAAAATAGTACCACAAATTGATTAGTACGTTCGAATGCGCTATCGTTTGATATATAGCAATTTCTTAACGCGGTGGGGCTAGATTCACGCCGCCCACCCATCATCGTACAGAGCTGATAGCCATAATATCGTGACGGGCTGGAATTAGTATGTTCAGATCATGCCGTCGAAAATCGTACGACTATCCATGACACTTCAAATATCGGTCGAAAGTACGCTCGCCTGCAGAACCGCCAGATAGGCAAATCGCAGATGCAAATTCTACCTGTACATGATCCCGAAATATACCATTAGCTCGCGTACTCAATGCGCGTTTCAGCCTATGACTACGACTTGCGCACGTCCACATAATCACGCGGGTGGGGCTAGATTAATCCGCCCACCCATCATCGTACCGAGCTGATAAACATACATCGTGACGGGCTGAATTAGAACGTTCAGATAATCACGTCGTCAAAATTGTACGACTATCCATGACACTTCAAATATCGGTCGAGTTTAGCACGCCTGCAGACCGCCAGATAGGCAAACCCGCAGTACACGCCCCACTCCAGAATTGTACGCATCCCGAAAATAGTACCATTAAATAGTACTCACGTACGTTCGAATGCGCTAGCCTTTGAAATAGTACGACCTCCGTCCACGACTTATCGCACAACGACGCGGGTGGGGCCAGATTCACGCCGCCCCACTCCATTCATCGTACAGAGCTGATAAACATATCCAGACGGGCTGAATTAGTACGTTCAGATAAACACGTCGTCATGATTGTACGACTATCTATGACACTTGTAAAATATCGGTCGAAATTATTGCTTGCAGCCCGCCAGATACCCGCAGTACTCGGTGCTATCCTTCAGTTAGCAGACCTTCTGTTCAGTGTTGCCAGAGCAAAATTTGGCTAAATAAACCTGTGCAACGGGCCTGTATCTCCGCCTGCCCTCTGGGCAACAACTGCACACGCGTGCATGCGGTTTGACTAGTAGGCAGGCGATACACCCGCAGCACAAGTGCGCATTTCGAATGAATTTTTCCCAGCCTTCTGGCAACACTGTTTCTGTCCTGTACTTTCTCTAATAAGACCGCATCCAGACATCCTACAGAGGTGCGGCGCTCGCAAGCGCTACAGATCGCAATCTTCGCGCTAGCTCGCCACGCTACGGGTCGCAAGCGCTACGAGTCACAAGCGCTACAGCTCGGTAGCGCTACGGGTCACAAGCGCTACAGCGAGAATCCGCGTTAGCGGATGGAGCCGGTCGAGCTAAACCTTGAGGTAAAATTACGCACGCGGCGCGAAAACATGGAAAATTTTTGCGACAGTAAATCTCCCGAGGGAGTTGTTCCCGCCAGGCACAGGGCTTTACTCCTGCGGCAGCCAACTACTTCGGTGTTCTTATGGAACCAGTGCTTTCGGCCGCGATCCTGTCGCGCAATTCGACAGATTTGATCCCCGTACCGTCAGATTTAGTCGTACGGTGGTGACCGAACTGTGTCCCAGGGCATGGAACAGCTATTTGAGCCAGATTCTAGGATTATGACCACGACGACCACCCGTGGGCTATCGGAACTTCCTGGCAACGCTGTCGCTACCAGTGAAGAACCTACCTGGGTTTGAATCCAGGCCCCATGTGCCGAGTCTCACAGACACCCGGCTTTCGCGGCACCATTCAGACCGTCGGCTCATCCACGAGGAGCTCGGTTGAAATGGGGGCTTGAATTCCACTCGCCAAATTGTTGTCCTCAGAAAAATTCAAATGTTTTGGTAAGATTCGAACCTCCGTCCTGATTCGCGCGACACTATGCCGGCTCGGCTGCCACGGTACCAGATGCCGGACCACTAGGAGTCATGCTGCGCGAGAAGCCACGGTCACCGAAGAAATGAATCCCGGTGTCATGAGTGCGCCTGCTCTTAAACAGGTCGGCCATGCGTAGCGTTTGGTATCGTCGCTCATATACTGGGCGGGAAGTGGTTCAAAAACCGCGTAAGTTTTTCTTTTATTATTTTTTTTTGTTCGACCAAGTGCTCTTTCCAGCCATACCGTCCTTGTGACTCTGGGCAACTGCAAAAAGGCACTGAAAAGAGCACTTGGTCCGGAACAAAAAAATAATAAAAGAAAAAACTTACGCGGTTTTTTGAACCACTTCCCGCCCAGTGCTATGAGCAGCGACGATACCAATGACGCTACGCGGCCGGTCGAGCACTGACCGGAGAGCAGGCGCACTCATGACACCGGGTCCGTTCCTTCGGTGACTGTGGCTCCTCGCGCAGCATGACTCCTAGTGGTCCGGCATCTGGTACCGTGGCGTCGTAGCCGAGCCGGCATAGTGACCGCGCGGAGAGTCGCAGGACGGAGGTCTCGAATCTTACCAAAACATTTAATTTTTTCTGAGGACAACACAATTTGGCGAGTGGAATTCAAGCCCCCATTTCAACCGAGCTCCTCGTGGAATAGCCGACGGTCTAGTGGTCTAGTGGTGCCGCGAAAGCCGTGGGGTGTCTGTGAGACTCGGCACATGGGGCCTGGTTCAAACCCAGGTAGGTTCTTCACTGGTAGCGACAGCGGGTTGCCAGGAAGTTCCGTCCCGTGCCCACGACTGGTGGTCGGTCGTGGGGTCATAAGTCCTAGAATCTGGCTCCAAAAATAGCTGTTCCATGCCCTGGGGACAGGGCAGTTCGGTTAACCACCGTACGACTAAATCTGACAGTACGGGGATCAAACCCATGTCGAATTGCGCGACAGGATCGCGGCCAGAAAAGCACCGGTTCCCATAAGAACACCGAAGTAGTTGGCTGCCACGGGGGTAAAAGCCCTGTGCCTGGCGGGAACCGCAACCTCCTCGGGAGGTTTACTGTCGCAAAAATTTTCCATGTTTTCACGCCACGTGCGTAATTTTTCAAGGTTTAGCTCGGCTCGGCTCGGCTCCGCCTAACGCGCGGATTCTCGCTGTAGCGCTTAGACCCGTAGCGCTACCGAGCTGTAGCGCTTGTGACTCGTAGCGCTTGCGACCCGTAGCGTTAGCGAGCTGTACCGCTTGTGACCTGTAGCGGTTGCGATCTGTAGCGCTTGGTGAGCCACCTCTATCACCTCTGTAGGATGTCTGGATGCGGTCTTATTAGAGAAAAGTACAGGATAGAAGCAGTGTTGTTGCAAAGCTAGAAAAATTCGGCTAAATACACACTTGTGCTGCGGGTGGCATCTCCGCCTGCCTACTAGTCAAACCGCATGCACGCGTGTGCAGTTGTTGCCTAGAGGGCAGGCGGAGATACAGGCCCGTTGCACACGGGTTTATTTAGCCAAATTTTGCCTAGCTTTCTGGCAACACTGAACAGAAGGTCGTACTAACTGAAAGGATAGCACCGAGTACTGCGGGTTTGCCTATCTGGCGGGCTGCAAGCGAAAGGGTAATTTCGACCGATATTTTAAGTGTCATAGATAGTCGTACAATCATGACGACGTGTTTATCTGAACGTACTAATTCAGCCCGTCACGGTGGTATGTTTATCAGCTCTGTACGATGAATGCGATATGCGATATGCGATAAGTCGTAGACGGAGGGTCGTACTATTTCAAAGGCTAGCACGGTTCGAACGTACTAATTGAGTACTATTTAATGGTACTATTTTCGTGATGCGTACAATTCTGGGTGGGGCGTGTACTGCGGGTTTGTTTATCTGGCGGTCTGCAGGCGAGCGGTACTTTCGACCGATATTTGAAGTGTCATGGATAGTCGTACAATTTTTGACGACGTGATTATCTGAACGTACTAATTCAGCCCGTCACGATGGTATGGCTATCAGCTCTGTACGATGAATGGGTGGGGCGGCGTGAATCTAGCCCCACCCGCGTCGTTATGCGATAAGTCGTACACGGAGGGTCGTACTATTTCAAACGATAGCACGGTTCGAACGTACTAATTGAGTACTATTTAATGGTACTATTTTCGGGATGCGTACAATTTTGGGTGGGGCGTGTACTGCGGGTTTGCCTATCTGGCGGTCTGCAGGCGAGCGGGTACTTTCGACCGATATTTGAAGTGTCATGGATAGTCGTACAATTTTTGACGACGTGATTATCTAAACGTACTAATTCAGCCCGTCACGATGGTATGGCTATCAGCTCTGTACGATGAATGGGTGGGGCGGCGTGAATCTAGCCCCACCCGCGTCGTTATGCGATAAGTCGTGGACGGAGTGTCGTACTATTTCAAACGATAGCACGGTTCGAACGTACTAATTGAGTACTATTTAATGGTACTATTTTCGAGATGCGTACAATTTTGGGTGGGGCCAGCGTGAACCTGGCCCCACCCAATTTGCGGTGGATATTTGAAGGCTTAAAAAAGCCGTACAATTTCTAATATCGGCATAGTTGGAGAGTACTATTTGAGTACTATTTAGTAGTACTACTCCGGACGCGCGTACAATTAAGGGTGGGGCCAGCTTCACGTAGCTCCTGCGGTGTAGGCGACACCGTCTCGCTTCGCGCGGCCCTGCGGAGTACGTTGCCTAGGTAGCCGGGCGATCCCGAGAGCGCCTGCGAGGTAGGCAGTCCAGCTCGCTCCGCGCAGCTGTGTGGAGCGCGTTGCCTATCCTGGTTAGCTAGGCGCTTTCGCCCGGTGGCAGCGCGGCGGCTGCCTGGGCCGTACCCCCTCTCTCTCCGCCCCCCTCTCTCTCTCTGTCTCTCTCCCTCTCCCCTTCTCCCTCTCTCTACCTCTCTTTAATAAAAAGGGAATAAAAATTGAAACAAAATAAATTTTGTGTTGCAGAAGCCGCTCGCGGTAAGAAGCGCACCGCGCTGTCGCGCCTGCTGCGCGGTCTCAAGAGCAAGGGGCGGACGGCGCGGCGCGGCGGGCCTGCGCTGGCGGGGCCCCACATGGGGCACGCGACGCTGGGGCCCCACATGGGGCACGGGCCCCACCCGGGGCTCACCCTGCAGCACTGCTCGCCCCGCCGGGACGCGCATCGCGCCCAGCAGATCTACGCCCGGGTGAGTACATGTGCGCTGATGGCTTTGTTTTTTAGGTAATGATGTAAAAAGGGGCTCTCTCTCTGTGCCGATGCCATGAAGCGTTTATCGGCTAAACGATTTCAATGCGCTTCCAGTCCGTGATGATCATACCGCTATTAGCGCCAAAGGTCGGGGGAAAACAACAACACTGCAAAAAATAAATGATTTGTTTTTAGCCCGCTCTTCTGCTTTGAAAAGAAAAAAACACTTTGAAGCGGTTTATGTAAACGAGCTTGTGTCTGTCTGTCTGTTCCACTTGTTAGAGATGGAAAAAAATGAGCTTTTTTATTTTTTAAAAATGCTCTTTTCGATCCCTCCCCCAGCCAGTAAGATTATTTCACGGAATAAAAAGAAACTTAACTTGGAAAACCAATAGTCTCTGTTCTTGACACTCAGCAGCAGGAGCAGACTGTGTGATCAGACCGGGTACCCCCCCCCCCCCCCTCCTGCTCTGCGCCAGGAGATGGGAATGCTGAGTCGTGCTCCGGGACTATTACATAATCCATCCGGGCAAATCAACTCGACAGCCGCAGGGGATGAGGAATGGGAGGGATGAGCCTCTCTCTCTCTCTCTCTCTCTCTCTCTCTCTCTCTCTCTCTCTCTCTCTCTCTCTCTCTCTCTCTCTCTCTCTCTCTCTCTCTCTCTCTCTCTCTCTCTCTCTCTCTCTCTCTCACTCTCTCACTCGCGCATTCTCCCTCACTCGCTCTCTCTCTCTCTTTCTCTCTCTCTCTCTCTCTCTCTCTCTCTCTCTCTCTCTCTCTCTCTCTCGTTCTCTCTCGCTCTCCCTCGCTCTCTCGCTCCTTTTTCTTTTCTCTTTCTCTCTCTCCCACTGCTCTGCCCTGGCCATTCTCTTATACTCCCCCGCCTATACTTTCCGCGGCAGAAGCGTGAGAACCGGACTCGGCGGGTGTCTTTCTCTGTTATTTTTTTCCCTGTCCTCTGCAATTTTTTTTCCTTTTCTTTTTTTTTTCTGTTTTGTTTGTTTCGGCTGCGGTGACGACGACTTACTTTTCCTTGGCTTTTCCGCACGACCCGGACCCGCCGTGCTGGCGGGAAGCAGCATTCTGTATGCGGTGCATTTTGTCAGAGTGAACTGGAAATACGAAAAACCTCGGCAAGAATTGTCTCCTGCGCTTTCAGTGCTTCGCGCCAAGTGCTTTTTTTAATTTATTTTTTAAACAAATATTATACTGTTTTCTTCCCGCGAGGTGGCCGGCCGTTCGCGTCTGCCTGGACGTCATCCGTCACCACCGCCGCACCGGTGTCACCACCGTCACCACTGCCATCACTCAGTCACCTCACCGCCCTCTTGTCTGTGCCGCAGGTGACGACGCCGGACGGAGACTCTGCGCTGGTGCCTCAGTTCCTCGACCTCCGGGAGTACGACAGGCTGCTTCATATGAACGGCGGGGGCGGCCCGGGGGCGGGGGCGGGGGCGGCGGCCGCCGGACCCAGGGGCCCCCAGGCGGACTTTGAAGAGACCATTCACAGGGTGAGTGGGGGCGGGGTGGGTGGCGGGGTGTGGGGGTGGGGGTGGCTCCGAGCGGAGAAAATGGCCCCGACCCGGGTGAAAAATGCACACCGTCGGCAGATTGTGCCTTGCCGAGACGAGACGCCCGTTGGGGGTGGAGGGGGGGGGGGCTCTCCGGAGGGGTAGCGATGCACGCCGGATGTTTGCCCAGACGACCGTGAATATTTCCGATGCCATGGACACGTGGGGGCGGGGGCGGGGAGAGCTATACCTGACACCTGACCTGATGGTGCCGAGCCACTGCGTCGTTATTCTGTACGTTTGATAACGTGTTTCTCTTTGCCCTTTTTCAGCTGAAACTGCAAGATGCTATTCGCCAAAAGGAGCGGTATCACCGAGAACATGAAGAGGTAGGAACTTTTAATATCTTTTTAATTTTTTTTTCAATGACCTGTTTTAGCTTTACATTTGTATGTCATCAGTCCCAACTTTTCTCACTTTTCTCCTCCATTTCAGATTCTCCGAGATATTCGTCAAGGTTTGCTGAGGCTGGATCCCCAGACGCGCCTCGGTGAGATTCGTCCCCGTCTTCGTTTTTGTAGTCCGACTGAAAGCTAGCTGTACCCTCACTCGACCCGCTTATGCTAAATGTCGTGTTAATAATATTATTTTTCTTTCTCCTAGACGACACCTACATGTACGATACGGAGCTCATGGCGTCTTCGGCGGGCCCCTCGGGTGGTCAGCTGAGCGCGGGCCACCCTGGTGGCGGTGGCGGGGCCGCGGGCGCCCTGGGGGCACTGCACCTCGGCCACTGGTACGACGAGCCCCCCTACGAGAGCGACCCCGAGGACTTCCTGATGAGCGTCCCCGGGGCGGCGGGGGGCCCTGGCGCCATCATGCAGAACGGAAGGTTCGCCACCACTTTGAAAAATATTCTGCAATTCAACAAACCACTTTAAGGAAAATTTTCCGACAAAACGTGCAACTATCAGGAGTAACCATTTTTTTTTCTCCTACGTAGGGCGTGCCTGACGCTGAACCTGAGGCCGGCGGCCGTGAACGAGGCCGTCATCAGCCTGCAGAGCGCTGGCGACATCTCTCTGGGGCCGCGCGCGCAGTCCGGGGCCGTGGCCGGGGCCCTGCCCCACGGCATGGCTGGCATGCGGCTGGTAAGCCTGCAGCGCCGCGGCCGGGGCCGTGGGCAGAGGCCGGGCCAGGGGCAGGCGCAGGGCGCCCGGGGCCGCAGCGGCAGCCGCAGCAGGCCGGGGCCGGGGCCGGGGCCGACACAGGGGCCGGGGCTCGCCCAGGGGCAGCCGCAGGCAGACCAGCGCGGCAGCTGCTCGGACGTGCACAATATGAGGTAGGCTACTTGCTTTAAAAAAAAATGTTGAAAGTTGAAAAAACTATTATTAAAGTGCAGCAGCACTTTTCCTTATAGTGTTAAAAATAATTATTATATATTTTGAAAATTTTCAGTCCAAATTCTTCTTTTAACAAGTGTCAGTGCATTTTTTTTTTTTAATTTTTTTTTTTTTTTTTTAATAATCTACATTTTGCATTCTTATTGATAAGCTATTGTGATCCGTCAGTCTTATTAACTAATAACATTTTGTTATGTCTTTCCAGTTCCCATCTGTCAGCCCTGTCTATTGGATACCCTTGGGATCAACAGCAGGTGGCTGCACTGAAAAAGCAACAGTATCGGGTAAGTGACAATTTAGATATACTTTGACACAGTAGTGCCCTGTTCTTTTATTGAGCTGTTCGTATTGTGTCCTATCTTTCTAGTGTCGCAGTAGTCAAAGTGAAGGCACACTTAGCCCGTGCAGAAGTCCAGATTTAATTGAAACCCAGACTGAGGCAAGTAGATTTGGTTTGTTGAATTCCATGGGGAGATATCCTTTTCTCTAACAATCCATGTGTGTGTTTATCCTATAGTCACAGCCACGCAGCACATCTCTTGTTGGTCGCATGAAGGGCCTGAGGCAAGATGTGCAACGCAAAATATCTAGACTAAGAGGTTTGGCTGGTTCGAGCAATAACAATCCATCAAGCTACAGAGAACAATCAGAACAAGCTATACCTCTGGAGCGTCTGCCAGCAGCCAGCTCAATGGAGAGCCTCCCATCAGGGTCAGGTTCCAGTACGTAAAATTCCTTTTTGATTTGTGCTTATTCTTTGCAGAGAAACTCTGTTATTATTTAATTATTGTTATGTATTATATTTTAGGTACTCAAGCTTTGGTTCGAGATGGTAGCAATGAAAGTTCCCTGTCACCAATAGCCAGTCATGAAGTGTATCATACAATAGGAAAAGCTCGTGCCCTTGTTGACTACAATCCAAGCCCATATGATAGAGATGCTCTTAAATTTAAGGTAAAGTCAGCAAGACTGATTTCAGTAATATAATAACATAATATGTTTTTGGATTCATCTAAAATACAAGTGGTATGTGGATTGTTGCAGAAAGGCGATATCATTGAAATACTTGCCATGAGCCCAAGTGGGATGTGGCGAGGACGGCTCAATGGAAATGTTGGTTTCTTTAAGTTTATTAATGTTGAGGTAATACCGGGTAGTGTTATGCTCAGTCAGCAGACTACAAGAGGGCATCTCAGGGGAAGACCTAATTCTGTCGATGAACTTCTCAGGAGAGTGAACCTAGAGGTAAGGTTCCTGAATTGCCAGGAGCATACTGATAACCCTGGTCCTCTTAAAATGATATGTGATCAGATACCATTTCCCTTATTTCAGGAATGCATATCTGTTTTCATTCTTAACGGATATGAGGATATAGAATCATTCAAGGACCTAAGAGAAGAAGACCTAGATTACTTAGGTATCAAATCTACTGAAATACGTGCCAAAATACGGGCTGCCATTCGGCTTCTTCACGACTACGATTGCAGTACGTCCCTGAATCTTCTACAGAACGTTGTAGCAAGCCCCTCTTCGCCCTCACAGCTAAACCGCTCATATCTTTTCTGCTTTTAGCGACCGACAATAGCAATGGCGAGTCAGACTCGGGGGGTGAGGACGAGGACGAGGACGATGAGGAAGGCGAGGAGGAGTACGACAGCTCGTCGGGGTCGGACCTGGGCCTGGGCCAGGGCCAGGGCCTGGGCAGAGCACCGCAGCCGCTCCCGCTCTCAGGCAAGTTCCCGCCCGGCCTGCTGCACGAGGGTCACGGCGGCGGGGACGGCGGGGGCGGCAGAACGCCGCGCGGCCCCACCAGGGCGGCCCCCAAGGGGCGGCGCTCAAGCCCGCCGGCCCCCGCCCCCGCCCCGACCGCCGCCGCCCCCAGCTACCACCCCAACATCCCGGTGGCCGGGGGCGTGGGCGGCGGCACCAGCAGCACCACCGCCGCGACCGCATCCATCGAGTCGTACGTGGTGGCGCGCAAGGGCGGCAAGGGCGTGACGGTGGAGGCCGGCCCCCGGGCGGGGGCGGGGGCGGGGGCAGTGCCGCCCCTCGTGCTGCCGCGCACCGGCTCCACGTCCTCGTCCTCCTCCTCGGTGCGTCCAGGCCGCGGCAGGCCGGCGGCGCCGTCCCCGGGCGCCGGGACGCCCACGGGCGCCGGCGGATCCCCGACGGCCGGCCACCAGGAGCTGGTGGGCACGCCGCAGCTCGCCGAGGAGCCTCACGCGCACGGCCTCAATGGCGTGCACCCGCACGCTGGGGACGCGCACGGGCCGGCCCCGGGACTCGACCAGGCCGCGCCGAGTAGCACGCCAGGCTCAGGCGCCGCGACCGTGACCCCGGCCGCGCACGTCACCAACGCCAACGTGAGCGAGAGGTCGAGCGACTCGGGGGTCAGCTCCAGCTCCAGTCAGCCGTCCTCCAGAGAGAGCGACAGTCGCAGAGGCAACAGGACTGGGGCAGCCAAGCACCCGCAGACCAGCTGTTGAAGGAGACAAAATTACCTACCCAAGACGTTGTGTGTTTCCTTTTTTCCCCTTAATTATTATTACTTTTTTTTTTTTGTACTATTTTTGTCTTAGTTTTTTGTCTTTGCTTGTTAAGAGTATTGTGGGCAACAATGTGCTCTTAAAATATTCAGAGCCTACAAGGGAATCGTTTCTGGTGTAAATCTCTATTTTGGACTCTGACAATATGAAGGTGATGTACGTAGACGTCAAATGCTGCCCGCGTTTGTTCCTAATCCTTCCTAAAGCAATAAATTCTTAAGGTATTTACATTATAAAGTCTTCAGTTAGAGATTCACACAAGAAAAGGGTCATTTGTAAGTAAATGTTACATTCCTTTCCTCTGCCAATTTGTGCTTTATTTATTCAATATTTGTCATGTAGGCAAAATCTGTGATATACTTTGATAAGTTGTAGACACATTTCTATGATGATGTTATTGTTTTGTTTCTAGTTTTGTCATTGTCTTGTCTTTGAGTTTAGAACATTTTATAGTCATAAGTAACTGTCATATGGTAGATATTTTATCCTTATTCCGTCAATCTCTACTATAGTGCTTTAACAAGTTTTTGTTGGCTCAACAATTATTTTCAGACTTATTACCTTTAATAATCTGAAAGTACCTCTAGCAGAGTACATGCACCCTTACTAAGCTTAAAAATATAAAACATATATTTAAAATACTTCAAATCAGTTTGACATCTCATACGTATTACTATTTGACTCATTGTATGTTTATTGACTTTGCATACAAACTGTAGGAACTTTAAAGTGAATCTTTTCCCTTTCCTGCAGCTTCTAGATAATGTGCTTGCTCAGTCCTCCATTGTTTTATGTAGTCATATACTTCAAAGGAAGTAATAAGGAGTTCTGTAGATCCTTTTGAGTAACTTATCCATTTCTTTTACTTTCCATTACAATATCACTATGTTTATAATTCACCTTTCTTGTCTGAAAATATTATGTTTCTATCGTTTGTTAATTTTTATCTACAATGTGTCATAATATGTATTTTTATTTTGCCCTAGTCAGTTACTGCATATTTTAAATGAAACATCAGTACACTTGCTGTTTTTTTCAGCAAGGTAAAGTTTTTTTTTGTTTTTTTTTTTTTCATGAGATTGTATTTGGTTTTAGTGGTACATCACCTGAACTGTTATTTGATCCCAAGAGTTGAATTGCCATATCACTGCCCTGTTACATTACCTTTACATTACAGTTGGATATTTACCATAAAGGTGACAAATACAGTATCAATGATACTTTCTCAAGTGATTTTCTGGGTTTGTAGTTTAAAGTTTTAAATACAGGGAATGGTCACCTTCTATTTGCGAGGACATCCCTTCCTTGAAATCTTTTGTATTCCTTAAAGTGCCAAATGTTTTGATGCATATTCCTCTTCTCTCACCATATCTTGTACTTTACTACCAGAAGAACTGATTCATTTGACTTGATACCAAACCAAGGTGTTTTCTTCTCCTCTCTTTCATTTATCTGGAGTATTTTCCTTTCTAAACAGGTATAATTATATTTCTGTTATTTAAAATCCTCACAATGTTGTGTAGAAAGTCCACTTTATCTTCATTATATTGTTCTGTTTGATATTTGTGATTCATTGGAGCACCTAATTCAAGAATGTGTGCAATAATTGAATTAAAAGTGCAGGAAATTTATACTTGTGATTTTCTACCATCTCATTTCAATGGTATAGTATGCACAAACTTCAAGAACTTCAACTGGTTACTAATAAGGGTGGTAAGTAAAAAATGTTTGCACAATAGTGATTGGAATATCTATATTGTCAGTTATATCATGAAATAGTAAAACATACATATAAATTAATACATTTTTTCAACATGGAAACATAGCTGATAATCTTTCCTCAATAGAAATGATACTGTTTTCACTGATCCTCAAAAGACTTAAAAAATTAAATTAAATTACATCTATAATTTCTTTTTACTTTTAGACTTCTTGGGTGTAGTTATGTTTTTGTTCTTCTTGGGTGCTGCTATATCCTCACTTTCAGGCACGGCTATAGGCGTAGAGATTGGTAGGTCATTCGGAATACAAGCTATATTTATATCAAATTTTACCATTTTTTTCACATTTGCAGTTTCAACCCGAGGAGAATATACACTTTTATTTACAGGTTGATTTTCCTTATCATTTGTAAATATAGTATTATAAACCACATCTTTAGCAGCCCCTACAACATCTATGCCGATATATGAGGCTAGCCACTGAGTACTAAATCCAGAAGGTGCAGCAGCAGCAACAAAGCGTATTTTGTCGCCTTTCCTTAAAAGAGTACATGAATCTTTATTTGTTAAATGATATTTAAAGATTGAAACACTGGAGCGATGAAAGAGAATAGATTGCCAATGATTCCCTTTATCATTTACAAGGCCTAAAGCAACACCGTATTCATGATTTAAAATGCGCATAATTTGTCCTTTGCCACGAATAAATTGAGATTTTGGGTTCTTAGAAATAGTTTTTATTGTAGATAAAATATGATCAGCCTCAGGAATAATACTCTCATAATCAACAGTAGGTTTGGTGTTTTTCCAGCCTACTGTAGCAAACCAAGAAAACCGTTTATCATTTTCTTCTGCATCTACAGGTACTGCATCGAAATAAACCTTATCATTTAAAGTAATTGCTCTATTAAGATGCTGTTTTGCTTTCACACGTTTCCCTGATATAAACATTTTGCTACCTAAAAGTAAAACATCATGTTGATTATCAAAATCGTCTGTATAAGTTAAGATAGCTTGTCTTTTATCAACTTGAGATACTAAACCAACTCTATTCATCATAGGTTCACACAATCCATTTAATAGTTTGGGGTCAAGTAAATTTAAGCCAACAGCAAGAACTTCAGCTACATACCAGCCACATTTATGCTCTCCTGTCTCATCAAATTTATGACAAAAACATTTTATAATTGTTCCAATAGAGACAAAAAAATTTATTGGATATTCCAAGCCTTCTGGGTTATATTCTGGCTTGGATGAAATTTTTTCAACTTTTAACAATGCTCTCTGTCTGACTCCACGTTCAACGAACTCGAGTACAGCTTTGTAACGATTAAGAAGCGCACAGACAGTACCTACAATATTCTTATAGTGTTGGTTTTGATAGTTTTGATAATGGGAGTTGAAACCAAAACCCCCCTCAGCCATTTTCGCAACCACTTTCTTTCTAACAGGTTGTCAACTTCACTTCGCTTAACAGGCCAGCAGCCCTGATATAAGGAGAGCCGGGCTTAAATATTTCGTTGCTCGATGTTTCACTCTACCCAGCAGAGTTAAATTGATTTAATGCAGGGAATACTTTCGGTGAGCACAGATAACGACGAAATCCTCAGGTTTCATACACCGGACCTAGGTTAAGCTTAAGCATAAGCACCCGCGCCAGCAGACATCAAACTGCTTAACTGCCTCCCCTCTCCCCCCCGCCATCCCCACCCCTCTGCCCCTGCCCCTCGCGGCCGAGGAGCGAACAGGAAGTGACAACTAACCGGAAGATTGAAGGAACGCGCCAGCAATCGAACCGCCGAGGAAATGGCCCGGGAGTGTGTGTAGTTTAAGCGTGCGCATGGATGCATGCATGCATGCATCGATGACAGTTCGCGAAGACCTGGAGGGGTGTTGAAGATCGCCGACAGGCTCAAATACATCCCTGCCTTGAGCAATAGCTCTGCCTAGGATTATTCCTCTGCTGGTTAAGCCGCGCTGGTTGAACGTCGCGCCCGTCCGGCCTCGCGCCGTTCACGCCCGGAACTTGTGAGGAATGGAAGCAGTGGGAGCGGGGAGGGAAAGGGAAGTCACGGTGGTTGAACGTGCCGCTTGCCACTTTCGCGCCTGAGAGGTAGGCAGACCATTTGACGCTTCGACGAGACGAAAACCGAGGTGTTTGGAGTTAGGAGGCAGCGCCCTCTGCCCTCTACGGCGTGCATCGAGGTAACGCGTGAAGTCGGAGGTGATATTCCGAATTCGTAAGTGTAATTGTGAGTTTTTATTTAAATTTGTTTTCCATGTGATATCGTGTAAATCACTTATTGGGAGAAGAAGGATTTGTTTTATTTATTGCGTAAATGTCATACATTTACATTTTATATTGCTCGCGAGTGGAAATTGAACGCCCTTTCTTCCTACATATGTACCTTCCTACATATGTTCCTCATTTTCCTAAGAGCTTTGAATTAATCGACAGTTTTGGGTGTAACTCTTTAATGGAATTAATGGAATCGACATTTTATAATTTCCTTAGAACAGTAGACGGTGGTGGGCAATAGTGGCTTAGCGTAATGCAAAGCTCAACCAAACGACATAACCTGATCGTATAACCCTCCCATAAGTAAAAAGTTTCTGAGCTATTATCGAATACATTTCCGTTGATTGCACGCATATTGTAAGATTAAAATTAATTTAAAATATACTTCTTGGAATGTAAACGAAATTTTTCCATGCAGCTTGCTGCTGTTGTTGTGTAAAATTCATGTTTGCAGCCTGATTTTCAACTTTTCTTTATGTTCCTTTGTGTAAAATAACTTTTGATACAGTGTGTTGTAATTTTTGATCGACTTTGTCCTGCTTGCTTGTTTGAAGTAGTGTCAAGTTGTGAACCAACACATTTCTTTTTTCTTCCCAGTTGTAAATGCTGTCTTTATTATGCGCACTTCTGTGAGAGAAAAATTTGGTTACGGATCCTTCAAAGTTTTCACCTTTTTTCTTTTATTTTGTTTCTGTTTCAGATTCTACTGAAAGAGTATTTGAGGGAAAATCCACTTGCTACTCGAGCTCCCAAGTTATTGCCTCACCTCCACCAGTATATGAATCTAGATGGATCCCTTCCCCTTCCACCTTCTGCGGTAAGTGTGCTCCTTGTTGACTGTTTATTTTTAGACTGGTAATATCATAATATATAATTCCATAAGTCACATTTTGCTAATAAATCAATCTTTATAACCCCAGATTTTGCTGAGTCAGTCTGGAAGGGAAAATCCAGTTGGCGCCACACCTATTTTTCCTTAAGTTGTGACTTTTCAATCTCAACTACATCAGGTATGTTTGCCGAGCACAATTCGAGAGAGAGAGATCTAGTTTTGTCCATGCCTCTTCCTAGCTGAAGTGAGCGGGGCAGTTCAAGTGTCAATTAGTATGGAAATTAAAAGGATTTACGATTTTAACTGTGATCATGTCAGTTGCTTCAAGCCAATAGTACTTTGATGTTCTGTGAGTAGCCAGCACTTGGTATGGTTTGAGTCCTATTGTACTATTGTCACTTATAGAAGGGGATGAAAAAAAATCTTGCAAAGATAAACAATAATAAACATTCAACTCTGGTCTTTGAGTTAAAATAAACAAATATTGAATTATCAACCTTTGTGTCAAAAATTCATATTGAAGCCAAAAGTACAAAGCTTGAAAGGTACAAATGAAAGAAATTGAGTATCACACAAATGATTTTCTTGCCCGAGTTACTAAGCCTCTTAAGAAGTCTGTTGACTTAAGCCAACCATGGAGACAAATGGCTTCATTCACAAATTCTGATTATTTGATATCAATCAAATGCCTTGTGATGCATCACAGACTTTGTCCTCAAAATTCTTCCTGTTGAGTAAGTGCCCTTCTCTAAGCTAGTTTTCATGTATTTGTCCTATCAAGCTGAGTTTATTACAGTACATAGTGTATCATGGATTTACGTTTACTCTGCCTGAAACCCTTGTGTAGCCTATTGATGTGAGAAGTGGTAGAAGGAGCTTTGATAACTCATCACTTTGAAACCTTAGATGCTTTTGAGGGTTAGCATTTCCCTGCCAAATATGTCTGCCATCTGTTGACATTCATGTGGGACTCGGTCTTGCTATTCAGGATTTAAACTATCTGACCCTTAACAAGTACTTTGCATGTGCATATGTTGGCAAGTTCCTGAGAGTTTAGCAACACCTCTCATGACTTTTAGGAGTCGCAAGGATTATTTACGGAAACATGTTGTTTCAGAGGTGGTACAAATTCTCTTTATTGATACGAATGTATACAACTATTCAGCTGCGTGTCACTATCCACATTACTCACATGGTCCTAGATAACAGCAATGGGACAAACTGTTTGTTGGTTCCAGCATGCCATCCCGAAGACTGCTCTTCTCCAAACGTACCCTCTGTTGAGGTTTTGTGGTGTCCAGCTGACCTGGAACATCGAAGTAAGAAATTACATTTTGTTGCAGATCATCCTCGGCAATGAACAAGTTTGAGGACAAAGCCAACTGAATTCAGCCACACATCCAAACAAAAGCTATATGCTCCTGATTGTTGCTATTAGGTAAGAAACAATCCTGAATATCCTGTTCATTTCTATCACTTTTCTTGGTTCTCCCCTCGGCATAATACAGTTCTAACCCTTCCAACACGTGGCGAGCAGACACGTGCTGCCATTTCCGTGTGGCTTGGCCCATTTCTAACCCTGCCAACACGTGGCCGGCGATTAAGAAAAGGACAAAACTCTGAACAACGTACTTACCTCTGCTTGATTCCTGTTGCCCGCAGCACGACGTCGTTCTCGTCAGCATCCAGAAACGTGCAATGGGGGCCCGACAACAAGTGCATGGCGACCAAGCGTGTGAAATCCTGCAATATCCAAGATTTAGTGCTACAAACGAGTGGCACGACCTGGCGATGGGCGTCACAGAACGACAGCAGGACAAAACGTACGTACCTTGTTTACTGGACGATCGCGGAGGTGCTTTGCTGGGCTGGCCCTTCTGGTCGATGGCGAGGAGCGAGGCTAAAGCTAGGACAATGCTGAAAAGAAAAGCCAGGCTGGAAATTTACCTTTTTTAAAAACATTTGTGGACAGCGATGCGGGGCGAGGCGAGGCGCGCGGGACAGCCACAGCGGCAGGCAGCAGCAGGCCGGGCGCGCACGCCGCGGGCGCCGGCCGCACCGGCACCGGAGGCGAGACAGGAGACACCCTTCCCTGCTGACTGCCCGCCCTCCACTGACGCTCCGGGCGGGCAGTCAGCAGGGAAGGGTGTCTCCTGTCTCGCCTCCGGTGCCGGTGCGGCCGGCGCCCGCGGCGTGCGCGCCCGGCCTGCTGCTGCCTGCCGCTGTGGCTGTCCCGCGCGCCTCGCCTCACCCCGCATCGCTGTCCACAAATGTTTTTAAAAAAGGTAAATTTCAAGCCTGGCTTTTCTTTTCAGCATTGTCCTAGCTTGGAAATATTTCCCTCCATCATATTAATAATAACAAATTAACAGCTTCTCTTGCCCGATATTCTGCTGCACATAACCTTTGTCAATGTTAGCACATGTTTACTCTAACCTAATGTTTGCTTTAGGTTACCGAGATCGTAATACTCCTGGTACAGTATCAACATGGGAGGCCCTCTTAAGTTGAATGGTCAGGAAAGAAGCTTCTGCCGTCAGCCTTTTATCAGTTGTCCTTGGATGCACCAGCACCAGCCTTCAAAAGTGTACCATGTAAGTTATTTCTCTAACAATTTACAAGTCTCTTTCAGTTAGGTGTGCAAACTTTACATATTCTTTTCTTTTCCAGCTGGTTGTGTTCATGCGACGACTATCCTGCTTACTGGAGATGGATAATAGAAAGTCTACGAGATTCCTCAGGTATGTCATGTTGTTCAATATTTATAAATTTCACATTCCATGGCATCAAAAAATAATGAAACATTTGATACTGCTGGTCAAAGATTCACTCTTATTTTTATTTTATTTTTTATTCAGGAGTGCTGCAATGCTTTGAGACCCATCACCAGCCAGAATGGAGTGCTCCTCGATGTTTCAAGAACATTTCATAGCAGAAGCCCTTGTCACTGCAAAAGGAAACTGGTGTGCATAGGGCGTATAAAGATTTAGTCCACCTGAAGCGTGGTTGTGCTAATTGCAGACCTGTGGAAATCACCCAACTGTTCACGCAGTAAGTTATATCTCTGTCATCTTAGAACTGTAATTCAATGCATAATCAGATGTTAATTGATAATATTTCCCCACTGGGGTATGGCATTAGTCTGCTCAGACTGTCCCAGTAGATTTCTGTTATTGAACAGCTGTGGTTGAGAGGACCCTATGAGCAATGCGATGATGCTTTTGTGAATTGAAATAGTGTCTGCCTTTTTGCTTTTGTGTATTTTTCCTATTTTGATATGGGGCTTGAATTTATTGTGTTCCTAAAATTGTTGAGATGGAAAGTTTGATTGGCTAATTGAAATATTGCTTTCTGCTATTTTAAACACAATGTTTGTTTTCTCTTTTATGGCTTGAATAATCTAAAAAGCCCAAATTACATGGGCTGGCCTGCTAGTTTGTGTGAGTAGTGCTAAACAGGAAGCTCGCCTCTATCATTGTTTAGATCAGAAAAATAGCAGGCAAAGTGGTTCACACTTTTTGATGATGGGTCATATGATGAATCTGCTGGCAGGCATAGTATTTTCTAACTATTTTGTAATGAGTGGCTCAATGTAGGGAACTGAATGAAATTGGCGAGGTGCACAAGTTGTTGGGCACAAGAAGCGAAAAAAGAAAGTGTTGAGTCTTTTCCATGATTACACTGTTTATCATTTATCTACTCTCATGACGCTTGTCCCACTATTCATGGTAAGATTCTATGAAGGACTTTTTAACTTGTTATTTTGTTTGTAATTTTAAGTAGCCATTTCTAAACACTGCCTTTCCGGTTATGACGTTGACAAAACAACAACCATGTTAATTTTTCCATCATGTTTTGTTTCTCATCAACTTCTTCTAATGGCAACTAGTTCAGTACATAATTTCTAGCTTCTGCTAGTAAAATTATGGTCTGAAGTAATCCTTATGTATTTAGATATAAGAATGGTAAATATTGTGTTTGCGGCTGTAACCTGTATACAATGGTATGATCTGATAAACCGTCTGAATTTTATCCTGATGAAAATAATAAAAATAAATAGCCCTCTCCACATTGTCAACTGAATACTTTATTTAGTCTTCGACAATATGTTGTTCCCTAATGATCGGGACTTAAGAAAAATATACTCGGTTGGGACTTAACCTAACCAGCACAACGTCTCGCCAGGCGAGATTATTTGGGACGGGGGGGGGAAGGTGCGTTAACCATCTCGGCTGTCGGACACACATTTGAAAATTGGCGGGGCGGAAACGGAAATGGCAACAATAGTTCCGACTTTGGCCGCGCTCGGAGCGGGACCGGCGCCAAATGCTCGAATTTTGCGTTTTTCGAAGGTTTTGCGACGGTGCTGCTTCGGTGGCGGCGACAGTCGGAACTAGTGACGAATTGCACATTTGAAAATTGGCGGGCCGGAACCGGAAATGGCAACACTTGTTCCACCTTTCCCCGCCCCCCGAAGCAGCACCGTCGCCAAATGCTCGTTTTGTGCGTTTTTCGAAGGTTTTGCGACGGTGCTGCTTCGGGGGCGGCGAAAGTTGGAACTAGTGTTGCCATTTCCGGTTCCGGCCCGCCAATTTTCAAATGTGCAATTAGAGGAGTAAAAAAATTCGGCCGGGACTTGAACCTGCAAAACGTCTCGCCAGCCGAGATGATTTGGGACGGGGGAAGGTGCGTTAACCATCTCGGCTGGCGGGACGCACACCGTTCGGCGGTGCGAACTGGAATCCCTATCTACCGGCCATTTTCAGCGCCAAGAGGCAAGAACGGAGTCGGAGCGGAGGTCGCCTCTGCCGGCCCCGTCCATGCGGTAGATAGGGATTCCAGTTCGCACCGCCGCAAGGTGTGCGTCACGACAGCCGAGATGGTTATCGCACCTCGCCCCCGTCCCAATACCAACTAGGCTGTCGAGACGTTTTGCGGCTTCGATCCCCACCGGTTCTTCATTTTTTTTTCTCGATGTAAACGATGGCTCTCGGACAAATTAACCCTCGGGGATCGGTCTAGGGATACTTTAGAGTGCCCCGGCCCACCCCAGTCATATTAGAGGAGTAAAAAAAAAAAAAATTCGGCCGGGACTTGAACCTGCAAAACGTCTCGCCAGCCGAGATGATTTGGGACGGGGGGTCCCAACCAAGTATATTTTTCTTAAGTCCCGATCATTAGGGAACAACATATTGTCGAAGACTAAATAAAGTATTCAGTTGACAATGTGGAGAGGGCTATTTATTTTTATTATTTGCATCAGGATAAAATTCAGACGGTTTATCAGATCATACCATTGTATACAGGTTACAGCCGCAAACACAATATTTACCATTCTTATATCTAAATACATAAGGATTACTTCAGACCATAATTTTACTAGCAGAAGCTAGAAATTATGTACCGAACTAGTTGCCATTAGAAGAAGTTGATGAGAAACAAAACATGATGGAAAAATTAACATGGTTGTTGTTTTGTCAACGTCATAACCGGAAAGGCAGTGTTTTGAAATGGCTACTTAAAATTACAAACAAAATAACAAGTTAAAAAGTCCTTCATAGAATCTTACCATGAATAGTGGGACAAGCGTCATGAGAGTAGATAAATGATAAACAGTGTAATCATGGAAAAGATTCAACACTTTCCTTTTTAGCTTCTTGTGCCCAACAACTTGTGCACCTCGCCAATTTCATTCAGTTCCCAACATTGAGCCACTCATTACAAAATAGTTACAAAATACTATGCCTGCCAGCAGATTCATCATATGACCCATCATCAAAAAGTGTGAACCACTTTGCCTGCTATTTTTCTGATCTAAACAATGATAGAGGCGAGCTTCCTGTTTAGCACTACTCACACAAACTAGCAGGCCAGCCCATGTAATTTGGGCTTTTTAGATTATTCAAGCCATAAAAGAGAAAACAAACATTGTGTTTAAAATAGCAGAAAGCAATATTTCAGTTAGCCAATCAAACTTTCCATCTCAACAATTTTAGGAACACAGTAAATTCAAGCCCCATATCAAAATAGGAAAAATACACAAAAGCAAAAAGGCAGACACTATTTCAATTCACAAAAGCATCATCGCATTGCTCATAGGGTCCTCTCAACCACAGCTGTTCAATAACAGAAATCTACTGGGACAGTCTGAGCAGACTAATGCCATACCCCAGTGGGGAAATATTATCAATTAACATCTGATTATGCATTGAATTACAGTTCTAAGATGACAGAGATATAACTTACTGCGTGAACAGTTGGGTGATTTCCACAGGTCTGCAATTAGCACAACCACGCTTCAGGTGGACTAAATCTTTATACGCCCTATGCACACCAGTTTCCTTTTGCAGTGACAAGGGCTTCTGCTATGAAATGTTCTTGAAACATCGAGGAGCACTCCATTCTGGCTGGTGATGGGTCTCAAAGCATTGCAGCACTCCTGAATAAAAATAAAATAAAAATAAGAGTGAATCTTTGACCAGCAGTATCAAATGTTTCATTATTTTTTGATGCCATGGAATGTGAAATTTATAAATATTGAACAACATGACATACCTGAGGAATCTCGTAGACTTTCTATTATCCATCTCCAGTAAGCAGGATAGTCGTCGCATGAACACAACCAGCTGGAAAAGAAAAGAATATGTAAAGTTTGCACACCTAACTGAAAGAGACTTGTAAATTGTTAGAGAAATAACTTACATGGTACACTTTTGAAGGCTGGTGCATCCAAGGACAACTGATAAAAGGCTGACGGCAGAAGCTTCTTTCCTGACCATTCAACTTAAGAGGGCCTCCCATGTTGATACTGTACCAGGAGTATTACGATCTCGGTAACCTAAAGCAAACATTAGGTTAGAGTAAACATGTGCTAACATTGACAAAGGTTATGTGCAGCAGAATATCGGGCAAGAGAAGCTGTTAATTTGTTATTATTAATATGATGGAGGGAAATATTTCAAAGCTAGGACAATGCTGAAAAGAAAAGCTAGGCGTGAAATTTACCTTTTTCTATAAATTTGTGGACAGCGATGCGGGGCGAGGCGAGGCGCGCGGGACAGCGGACGGGCAGCAGCAGGCCGGGCGCGCACGCCGGCGCCGGCCGCACCGGCACCGGAGGCGAGACAAGAGACACCCTTCCTGCTGACTGCCCGCCCGGAGCGTCAGTGGAGGGCGGGCAGTCAGCAGGGAAGGGTGTCTCTTGTCTCGCCTCCGGTGCCGGTGCGGCCGGCACCGGCGTGCGCGCCCGGCCTGCTGCTGCCTGCCGCTGTGGCTGTCCCGCCCTCGCCCCGCATCGCTGTCCACAAATGTTTTTAAAAGGTAAATTTCACGCCTAGCTTTTCTTTTCAGCATTGTCCTAGCTTTAGCCTCGCTCCTCGCCATCGACCGCACTATCAACCAGAAGGGCCAGCCCAGCAAAGCACCTCCGCGATCGTCCAGTAAACAAGGTACGTACGTTTTGTCCTGCTGTCGTTCTGTGACGCCCATCGCCAGGTCGTGCCACTCGTAGCTCTAAATCTTGGATATTGCAGGATTTCACACGCTTGGTCGCCATGCACTTGTTGTCGGGCCCCCATTGCACGTTTCTGGATGCTGACGAGAACGACGTCGTGCTGCGGGCAACAGGAATCAAGCAGAGGTAAGTACGTTGTTCAGAGTTTTGTCCTTTTCTTAATCGCCGGCCACGTGTTGGCAGGGTTAGAAATGGGCCAAGCCACACGGAAATGGCAGCACGTGTCTGCTCGCCACGTGTTGGAAGGGTTAGAACTGTATTATGCCGAGGGGAGAACCAAGAAAAGTGATAGAAATGAACAGGATATTCAGGATTGTTTCTTACCTAATAGCAACAATCAGGAGCATATAGCTTTTGTTTGGATGTGTGGCTGAATTCAGTTGGTTTGTCCTCAAACTTGTTCATTGCCGAGGATGATCTGCAACAAAATGTAATTTCTTACTTCGATGTTCCAGGTCAGCTGGACACCACAAAACCTCAACAGAGGGTACGTTTGGAGAAGAGCAGTCTTCGGGATGGCATGCTGGAACCAACAAACAGTTTGTCCCATTGCTGTTATCTAGGACCATGTGAGTAATGTGGATAGTGACACGCAGCTGAATAGTTGTATACATTCGTATCAATAAAGAGAATTTGTACCACCTCTGAAACAACATGTTTCCGTAAATAATCCTTGCGACTCCTAAAAGTCATGAGAGGTGTTGCTAAACTCTCAGGAACTTGCCAACATATGCACATGCAAAGTACTTGTTAAGGGTCAGATAGTTTAAATCCTGAATAGCAAGACCGAGTCCCACATGAATGTCAACAGATGGCAGACATATTTGGCAGGAAATGCTAACCCTCAAAAGCATCTAAGGTTTCAAAGTGATGAGTTATCAAAGCTCCTTCTACCACTTCTCACATCAATAGGCTACACAAGGGTTTCAGGCAGAGTAAACGTAAATCCATGATACACTATGTACTGTAATAAACTCAGCTTGATAGGACAAATACATGAAAACTAGCTTAGAGAAGGGCACTTACTCAACAGGAAGAATTTTGAGGACAAAGTCTGTGATGCATCACAAGGCATTTGATTGATATCAAATAATCAGAATTTGTGAATGAAGCCATTTGTCTCCATGGTTGGCTTAAGTCAACAGACTTCTTAAGAGGCTTAGTAACTCGGGCAAGAAAATCATTTGTGTGATACTCAATTTCTTTCATTTGTACCTTTCAAGCTTTGTACTTTTGGCTTCAATATGAATTTTTGACACAAAGGTTGATAATTCAATATTTGTTTATTTTAACTCAAAGACCAGAGTTGAATGTTTATTATTGTTTATCTTTGCAAGATTTTTTTTCATCCCCTTCTATAAGTGACAATAGTACAATAGGACTCAAACCATACCAAGTGCTGGCTACTCACAGAACATCAAAGTACTATTGGCTTGAAGCAACTGACATGATCACAGTTAAAATCGTAAATCCCTTTTAATTTCCATACTAATTGACACTTGAACTGCCCCGCTCACTTCAGCTAGGAAGAGGCATGGACAAAACTAGATCTCTCTCTCTCGAATTGTGCTCGGCAAACATACCTGATGTAGTTGAGATTGAAAAGTCACAACTTAAGGAAAAATAGGTGTGGCGCCAACTGGATTTTCCCTTCCAGACTGACTCAGCAAAATCTGGGGTTATAAAGATTGATTTATTAGCAAAATGTGACTTATGGAATTATATATTATGATATTACCAGTCTAAAAATAAACAGTCAACAAGGAGCACACTTACCGCAGAAGGTGGAAGGGGAAGGGATCCATCTAGATTCATATACTGGTGGAGGTGAGGCAATAACTTGGGAGCCTGAGTAGCAAGTGGATTTTCCTCAAATACTCTTTCAGTAGAATCTGAAACAGAAACAAAATAAAAGAAAAAAGGTGAAAACTTTGAAGGATCCGTAACCAAATTTTTCTCTCACAGAAGTGCGCATAATAAAGACAGCATTTACAACTGGGAAGAAAAAAGAAATGTGTTGGTTCACAACTTGACACTACTTCAAACAAGCAAGCAGGACAAAGTCGATCAAAAATTACAACACACTGTATCAAAAGTTATTTTACACAAAGGAACATAAAGAAAAGTTGAAAATCAGGCTGCAAACATGAATTTTACACAACAGCAGAAAGCTGCATGGAAAAATTTCGTTTACATTCCAAGAAGTATATTTTAAATTAATTTTAATCTTACAATATGCGTGCAATCAACGGAAATGTATTCCATAATAGCTCAGTAACCTTTTACTTATGGGAGGGTTACACGATCAGGTTATGTCGTTTGGTTTAGCTTTGCATTACGCTAAGCCACTATTGGCCACCACCGTCTACTGTTTTAAGGAAATTATAAAATGTCGATTCCATTAATTCCATTAAAGAGTTACACCCAAAACTGTCGATTAATTCAAAGCTCTTAGGAAAATGAGGTACATATGTAGGAAGGTACATATGTAGGAAGAAAGGGCGTTCAATTTCTACTCGCGAGCGCGCACAAAATAAAATGTAAATGTATGACATTTACACAATAAATAAAACAAATCCTTCTTCTCCCAATAAGTGATTTACACGATATCACATGGAAAACAAATTTAAATAAAAACTCACAATTACACTTACGAATTCGGAATATCACCTCCGACTTCACGCGTTACCTCGATGCACGCCGTAGGTAGAGGGCAGAGGGCGCTGCCTCCTAACTCCAAACACCTCGGTTTTCGTCTCGTCGAAGCGTCAAATGGTCTGCCTACCTCTCAGGCGCGAAAGTGGCAAGCGGCACGTTCAACCACCGTGACTTCCCTTTCCCTCCCAAAACAGGGGGGTACTAATTTTTTGCCCGATTAATACCCCCCCCCCCTCCCCCGGGATTAATCGCCTAGGGGTCTTGTGTATGCATGCACATGTACGTTAAAAATATAAGTTAGCAGTAATAGTAATATAGTAATAGTAAGATTCCTATAGGATACTAAAGGTATCCGGGTTGGGACCGGACAATTTGGCTGCATAATTGCCCAACAGAGTGCTTTGCTACGCTCAGCCAAGGAATGTCTCCGATTTCGACTCAACTTACAGGGGACCTCCTTCTGGGTCTAAAAAACATGTAGAAAGTTCAAGGAGCTCGATACCGGACTTTTTTGTGAGAAAATCGGCCCCTAAGCATCCTCGCCGGACTCGTTTTGCGCTATCAGAAATACTGCATTTTCTCACAGACAAACCCGGTTTTTGGACAAACTGACCCTTGGGGGTTGTTAAGGGGTTGTATTAGAGTCCCCTTGCACAACCCCCGTCACTTTGGAGCAAATTTTTTTTTCGAATTTTTTATCTATGTGTTGCAACTACAGCCAGAAGCCCAAATTCACGCCAAAGAAAAAAAAAAAGCAGAGACGAACAATTGCAAAATTGGAAAAATTGGGATTTACAGGTAAGAAATGCAACGACAGTTTTTACAGCGCAGAGGAATTGCCTCCGTCAAACTCTGCATTAACATAGTTTATTAAATAAAATAATTTCAAATAAAGATTGTTCTGATCTACAATGTTAAATCCATAAGACTTATAATGATTTAAGAGTCTGCTGTCTGAAAGACATGACATAGAAAGGAAAGTTGTAAAGTACACAGGCTGCTATAAGTACAAGCAGCTCTAATTCAAGTGAGGCCTGATTATTTATTTTTTTAATTTGACTAACAGTGCAGTACATCAAAGTATCGTGTTGCTTTAATACATCAAAAAAATTTCTAATAAATACATTTTCTTTTTTTCCTGAAAATAAAGTACAATGGCACTAATATATATAAGCACCCACCATACACATAAGCCTATTATTATTGCTTCAGGCCATGAAAAAAAATGTAGGAAGACAAAATCCTGCAGATTGTAAATCATGTCCAAGGCCTTGCATATGTCAAGCTTTGCCAGCAAAGCTTAAAACATCTATTTTCTAGTTTGTTTCAACAACTTGCTTTAACTGTTCTAACTGCACTCTCAGATTCATGCAAGCCTCTTGTTCATATATAATCTGCTTTACAAGTTTCAATCTTTCTTCCATCAACTTTGTGTTTTGTTCATACAAGTCTTTTCTTTCCTTGGTCCATTTTCCACTTCTATTTGAAGTTTCATCAGCAGAATTATCGGTAGTGTCAGGAGATTTTTTAACATCACTAGAAGAAACATTGGAAGAAATTAATATTCAGTTCGAGAGAATTAAACTGGACTGAAATCCAGCCAACAGAAAACTTACCTGCTCGAGGTTGAAATGGAGAGCAAAACAGATTCAGGCACAGTACTCACTAAAGATTTCAGTTCTGTGCGTAAAACATCAATCTCTTCATGAACATGTGATATTCTTGAAAGGAGGTAACTTTGCAATTTCAACAGTTCTTTGTGTTCCAGCTCAAGCTGGGTGTCATTATTCTTTTCATCCGACTCTGAAATAAAATAATATTGAAACAGTATTGAAGTGCAGTAAAAATATTGTATTTCTATTCACAGCACAACATTTTAAAAAAATACAAAATATACATTAAAAACAAAAAAAAGTGGAGACATTTTAACACTTACCTGAATTAGATGTATCTGACTTGTCTGAAACCATAACAGTATTACTTGAAGCCGGCGCGGATGCTAGTGTCACAGGTGCTGCTGTGGGCACAGAGCCAGGTACAGCTGTAGTTGCATTTGCAGACTCAAGTACTAAGGATTCAGGCACAGTAGCTGGTGGCTCGCTGGTCGCATGGGAGTCAACTTCATCTTTGAGAACTGATTTCTGGTCAGTTTCGGAACTGTTTTCCCTCATTGCACCATCATCTGCATCACTTGATATAACACTTTTTGAGGTCTCCTCAGTAACAACCTGATAAAATGTACAGGAAATCCACATATGTACAAAGAGTATAGCTGTGGAAAAATTAGTGACATCAACTAGGGTACCTTAACATAACTGACCTGAATCTGAAAGTCAATCTTGTCACCCGTAGGACTCACTGGCATTGCTTTTCCGGAGGAAGATGTGGAGGAGGAGGAAGAGGTGGCCTGTGCCTGTGCAACACCTGCAGGTGGCTCAAGTTTTCCTTGTACTTTATCTGTTGTTTGATGAGAGACAGAGACTTCTTGGGCTTTCTCTAAGGTCCGAAGTTTACGCTGCAAGACACAACCAAATTAGATATTAAGACCAAATAGAATAATAAAATCTGAATTCAGCAGAAAAACAAAGAGAACTTTAGAATGAATAAAAATTTTTGGTGGTTAAGCATTCAACTTACTTTTAAAAGAGTTATGAAACGCTGCACCTCCCAGAGTTGATCTGACCGTACAGTGTATCCATGATTCATCTCTGCATGTATTTGATTTAATAACGAATCTTGCTTTGCTAATTCAGCAAGTATTGCCTCTTTAGTATTGGGTAAGGAGGTACATCCTGCACTAAGAGGTGGTATATATCTGCATAAAAAAATCAATTACTAAAAAGAGCAATTTATTTGAAAGATATGGAATTGTTTTCCATAAGAAATCCCACTCACTTTACTAATTTGATCTGTGGAAAGAGTGCACTAGTGTGTGTGAGGAGGGCAGCAACAACCTTAGGGCTAGTTTGTAGTACAGGACCCAACAAAGCACCCAGCGAGCTAATGCCCATCTTGTTCTGACTTTCCTATTGTAACAAGGTAAAATCCATTACAATTACAAACAGTAATATTGAGCAAATATTCCCCCTCCCCAAAATACTGAAAGAGTCAATTGGTTGCAAATATGAAGTCTGTGAGGATACTTACATTAGCGACAACATTTTCAAAATGTCTCAGGAGCCATGATAAACATGTGATATTACAGGGTGGTAGCTGTTTCAACAGTGAAGAAAGTTCTTGTTCACGGGCTGCAAGTTCCTTCATGCATGCTACGTCTTCAAATTTTGATGCAAGTTCATTTGTCAATATTGGTTCAGGTAGTTCTCTGCGCACAGAAAAAATCTCATTTTATAATTTGACAGATTGCATGAATTAAGAACAGAAATTAAATATTCAAACTACAACATTGCTGGGATGTAAAAATTTAATTTACCTGAGAAAAGTTTTTAATAAGCTAGTAACTGTTGAAAGGTCATAGTCACTCAACTTTACAACTTCCCTTTGATTATAGCTACGACGAAGCAGTTGCACCTTTGACTTCACCCCCAAATTTTTATAAATACCTTCAGTTACTAAGCCTAAAAATATAAGAAAAGTACTTGATAAAAGTAGGATAAACTTGTTTTACAGATTAAGAGAAAAAGAAAAGACTATACAATTCTACTGATGTGCTAAGATAACACCAATTATACATACCTAGTTCTTGAACATGGTCAATACAGTCTCTAACCACAACTGGGATTTGTACACCATCATGGCAATGATTTCGATGCACAGCAACTGATAGCGGCACACCAAATATGGGCATTTCATCTGCAAATTATGTGTTACAGATTAATTAGTTTAAAATATAAAAATATACTTATAAAATAGTATTTGATTCAACACACCAACTGAGTCAGAGGTATCATCACTAGATTTCATCTTTTTCTTGTCTTTAAGCCTTAGTTTAGACTTCGATTCTTTTTTCTTCTCAGATTTATCACGATCTGGTTCTCTTTCCTTTTCTTTCTCCTTGTCCTTTTCTTTGTCTTTTTCTTTGACATCTTTCTCTCTAGATTTCTCTCTTTTATCCTTGATGGTTGGAAACTTAAAGGATTTTGACTTCTTTGACTTGCACGGACTTCTAAAAATAAACAAAAAGAGAGAGATGTGTTACAACTGAAGCAAACTAAATTCTACAATCGTAATGAAAGAGGGGAACACACTTTCTCAAGGATTCATATTCAACTTACTTAAAATCCAAATCCTCTTCAGGTGAACTTTCCCCTTCCAATGCAGCATATCCCTGATCCTTCTTTGACTCTTTCTTGTCTTTTCGTTTCCCAATCAAGAGGTCTTTTTTAGTTGATCTTTCATGGGCGTCATCACTGACTGCAAAAGCAAAAACAGAAAAAAATATAAAACAAAAACGGAAGCAGGCAGTAGTGTTAAAGATAACTCTGCTGATAAGTGTCCGGTTCAAACGAGGAAACTGTCCAAAACAGTAAAGCAGCACCTAACCTTGCTACTTACAGTCACTCTCCTGACTCCTCTTCCCTGATCCTGTCTCAGACATGTATAGGCCGGGAAATTCCCTCTCAACGTCGGGGCTCTCAAAATCCATCCCCGAGACGGACTCGCGGGGCGCCGAGCAGGTGCGGAGGATGTCCCGTCCCGTGCCGTCGCCCTCTCTGATCACGTCAACGACACCGTCGCACTCATTTCAGACCCGTATCAGAGCGTCGAGGAGCTTAGGCCGTCGGGACGGGCGAACTATAGGCTGCAGGCCTCCACACACCGCGCCCTGCGTCCAAATCGCACTGTCAAAGGATGTCAACGTAGAAAAACACAGCAAGGATGTTGTCGTCTTTGTGAGGGTGTTGGTGTTATGCCTGACGTACGATCGCCTCCCCACGCCCCCCCGGTTACCCTCCCCCCCTCCCCCCTCACTCGGAGACACCCGGCTCTTAGCGGGCGATTCAAACTGGAGCGCGTCGCTGTCGTTCGCGATTCCATGTTATTTACCGTCTCTCAAGGCTCAGAGCCCCTGGATTATTGAACCACGGGGGTGAAGGACAGCCGTCGCCCCAGGATGCCGAGGACCGAGCGCGTATGGTCCCGAACTTCTCCTCCCCCATGCTCCCCGTGCTTTTGGCGTTCTGGTGGTCCCGGTCGGGCCCGGCAGTCGCACTTTGACCCCCAGAGATACGGCTCGGCCCGAGGGCGGGGCGGGGCGGGGCGGGGCGGGGCGGGGCGTTCGGCACAGCTCGGCGGCGGGGCGGGGCGGGGCGGGGCCGGGGATGCGTCGTCTCGTCGGGCCTGCCGTGGTAGCGCCAGCGCAGCGCAGCGCCAGGACAGTGCAGAGCCGCCCCGCCGCAAGACATCGCCTTAAAGGCGCACCGCTCCGGAGCTGCGACCAGAACAAGACCGCCCCTCCCGGCGGAGCACCAGCACCACCCCGAGCACCTCCGCACCCTCCGCACCGCCTGCACCGTCTGCGCCGGACCACCACCGCGCTCCCCAGGTAGGTAGGCACGCTAGGGATCGTACTACATACCCTGGTGGCCGGGGGAGGGGAACAAAATACTTTGCTTCAGGACCCTCTTCGGAGCGCAAAGACCATAGTAATATTCGTAACCCTGGGTTCAAATATGATGGGATCTTTATACATTTGAGAGGTGGTCCTGCGACTAGTGATGGCCCATAAAATTTGCACCCCCCACCCCTCTCTTTAAGGGCACGTAGTTTCAGCTGTTCAGAAAAGTGACATTAAAAGTCCCCGTATGCTAGGCAACACTCAACCATCCAGGTTTCCTTGCAGGCAACGTTACTCTCGGTCGTTTTCTTAAATGAGTAGAGAAGACATCCCCCCCCCCCCCAAAAAAAAAAAAAAAGAAGAAAGGAACCAACATAATATCCGGGGTAAACATCTTGCAGAGTCATGATAAGAATCAATGGGAGTGTCGTGTTGTGATTGGTTTCATCTACTCGACTTTGTGACAAAGTCTTGGGGGGGCGGTCGTGCATGTGGTGTCGCAAAAAAAGGGGGAGTGGAAATGCGAGGGAAAATCGTGAGGGCGGCGAAGGGACGAGTGTGGGAAGGGAAGGAGCAGGGGTGGGGCGGGGCGGGGCGGGGTGGGGCGGGGCAGGGCGGGGCGGGTGCGCCCTTATCACCTTAGGAAATTTTGCGAGCCGCGGGACGGGAGGGTGGAAGCCCGGCCCGGCCCGGCCCGGGGTAGAACGGTGGTGTTTTGATTTTTGTTTGGTCGGAGATGGCGCGTATCGTCTCACGGCCACAAGTTTCCGCGAGTACCGTCAGCTCTGTTGAATGAGCGGACTTTATCAGGGCCCTCTCTCCTCTCTCCCTCTCTCTCTCCTGCTCCCAGACACTTTCCACTCTCTTCATCAGTGACGGCGAGGCAAGAGAGAGAGAGTGAAGGTAGATTCAGCCGTGTCAAGGGCTCTTGCGGGAAAATCACGCAGCTGCGTGATTTTCTTGAAAAGTCAAGATAAGCGTCGTCTAACGCTTATTACCGAGAGTGGTGAGTAATTTCGAAAAAAATATAAAATTAATAAATATTTCAAATCAACAGCAGGATTCATTCAAACTAATAGAAACTTCCTAAAAAAAAATTAACGCATTCACTCACTCTTCCCACCCCCTCGTCTCTCTGTCTCTCTCTCTCTCGCTGTAAGCGTGCGTGGCTAGGCGTTATCGCCAAGCTGCTCTTGGCTTTGAGGAGTGAAGGCCGCGACGCTGGGGCTGGGGGCGGGGGTGGGTGGGCGCGTGGTCAGCTGTGTAGGGGAGGTGGACCCCGCCGGCCCGGCCCCCGCAACATGCCCATCTGCAGCTAATAATACTCCGTGTTCCTGCTGACGGGAGTCTGTCATTGCGGACCCGGGTCGGCGCGGCGGGGCGGGGCGGGCCCGCCACAAGCGGACCGAAGCGGACCGATAAAGGGGAGGTCCGAGGGCTAGCGCGAGCGAGACATGCAGTGTCGGCCCGCGCTGCCAGATAAGCAGGCAAAACCTCCCCCCGAACACACCTGCAGGTGTGAGGCAAACTCCTCACACACGGGACTACCTTTGGGCTAACTGTTTCAACTGTTTTCAAACGTTTTCAGCACCGTGTAACCGCGGGTCCGCAGGATGTCGCTGTGCTGCCGCCTGTCACGCGGCCTGGGGGCGGGCCTGGGGGCGGGCCTGGGGGCGGCGCGGGGCCGGGGCATGCTCGTCGTCCAGCACCGCAACGCCACCACCACGTCGATCCGCCTCACTGACGTAAGTCGCACCCCCTCGAGAGTCGAGGCGCTCTAGCGTCTCTCTCTCTCTCGTTCGATCTCTCGAACCGACGCGACCAGCCACTTCTTATTAATATCTGCATTGCGTGCCGTTCGTTTTGATAAGCATAGCGCTCCTAATGGGGTCTGGACGGTCTGCATCGATAAGCTGAGGGCCTGAGTGTTCCCCGGGCGGGGCGGGGCGGGGCGGGGCGGGGTGCGGCGGGGCTGATAAGGGCAGGTGTCAACACTCATAGGGTAGTGCGGGCCGGAGATCTCCCTACCGCCGACATAAAGACCTTATCTCGGGAGCCGCTTTACCACCACCACCAGAACACGCGCATCTTTCTCCATTTATTTTTCGCACATTTTTTTTTTTGCAATTTCCTGTTGACTACTAAGCACAAGTAGTTTGCTTGAAAGTTATTCGCGCATGCCCCACTTGCCAATAATTGCGAAAGCATAATCACGCGCGCGTAGCCACTTCAACCAGCTCGTCCGCAAGATAACAGGCACGTAGACGCGTGTTGAAACCCTCTACTCTACGCGCGTAAACCAGACACGTTTGCCTGATAAAACACTTGTTCGTTGACGAATCGTATACTCCAGTCAAGTAGTGATTTAGAAAACTACCCCGACATTACGATGAAGACGTACACCATCCTGACAAAAATTTTAAACGTGTCCTCCGTGTGCTTTGCAGGCGCGCAGCGGGCCGCAGTGGGTGGACCGGCGGCGGCCGGTGCTCACGGACCGCACGCAGCTCAAGTTCGCCAAGAGGCTGGTCGTGAAGCTGGGCAGCGCCGTCATCACCCGCGAGGACGAGATCGGGCTGGCGCTGGGCCGCCTGGCCTCCATCGTGGAGCAGGTGGCCGAGAGCCACAAGGAGGGCCGCGAGTGCATCATGGTGACCTCGGGCGCCGTGGCCTTCGGCAAGCAGAAGCTCACCCAGGAGCTGCTCATGTCGCTGTCCATGCGCGAGACCCTGTCCACCATCAAGCCCGAGGAGCACCACCACCCGCTGGACCCGCGCGCCGCCGCGGCCGTCGGCCAGTCCGGCCTCATGTCCCTGTACGAGGCCATGTTCGCGCAGTACGGCGTCAAGATCGCGCAGGTGCTCGTCACCAAGCCCGACTTCTACAACGAGGACACGCGCCAGCACCTGTTCTCCACGCTCACCGAGCTCATCTCGCTCAACATCGTGCCCATCATCAACACCAACGACGCGGTGAGCCCGCCGCCGCTGGCGGCCGAGGACCTCAAGCCGCAGGCCGGCAAGAAGGCCATCAACCTCAAGGACAACGACTCGCTGGCCGCCATGCTGGCCGCCGAGGTGCAGGCCGACCTGCTCATCCTCATGAGCGACGTGGACGGCATCTACACCAAGCCGCCGGACCAGGAGGGCGCGCGCTTCCTGTCCACCTTCACCGCCGAGATGCTCGAGTCGGTGCGCTTCGGGCAGAAGTCGCGCGTCGGCACCGGCGGCATGGACTCCAAGGTGCAGGCCGCCACGTGGGCGCTGGACCGCGGCGTGTGCGTCGTCATCTGCAACGGCATGCAGGAGGAGGCCATCAAGACCATCCTCACGGGCCGCAAGGTCGGCACCTTCTTCACCAGCGGCAGCGCGTCCAGCGCCTCCACCGACCTCCTCGCCGAGCAGGGTGAGTGGCGAGTCCTATTGACTGCTCCCTCTAGGCAGGCGAGAGCACGCGGTACACCTGGCGGGTTGGCCTACCCTCGACTCGGCGGGCGCTGGGGGAGGGGGGGCATGCACGCAAGTGTATCACGTCACTCAGTGGCGTGATTAGAATTTAATCAAGTCACCACAGAGTGTCAAGTCTCTTCACAGCACTTCAAGAGGCTGAAATTATTGACGAGTGCTGGTACAACAAACATAGAGCCGCCGCGACCGGGGCGATAGCAGACGATTCCGCGGGTGATGCTGAGCGTCAGGCAGACACCACTAATAGAGAAATAAAGCTAGTTTGTGCACGGCCCCTTATCAGAGCGCAGCCAGCAGACAGTCGGTCCCGGCGGCGGGGCCGGGCGGGGCGGGGTGGCCTCGAGGAGGCGAAGGCCGAGGACAAGTTGGGGGTTAGAGTCCTTCAGTCGACTTATCACATCGCCAACTTAACAGCGGCGCCGTGCAGCGTGGTGCCGCCCGCCGGCCGGCCACGTGTTTCGTAACCCCCCGCCCTGTGTGTCAGCCCCGACTGTTTACAAACCACTTGCCCCACATACCCAGGGAGGAATTTGAGCCCTGACAGTCAGCATGACGTCAAAATGGTCCTCTTGGTGACCCTCCTTGACGTCATTCAGACCGGGATTTGAGGTTTTGAGTCAGATCAGAGTCAATATGACATCAAGCAGAGTCACAGAAGACGTCAAAATGAGGGACCGCCCGCGCAAATAAAACCAAATGTCAAAATATATTTTTTTAAAAATGTTTTGCGTGTTCCTTTTGCAGCCCGCAACGGGTCCCGCGAGCTGCAGCGGCTGTCGCCGTCGGAGCGCGTGGCGTGCATCCACCGCCTGGCCGACCTGCTCGTGTCGCGCCAGGACGAGATCCTGGCCGCCAACAACAAGGACTTGCGCGCGGCCGCCTCCGCGGGGCTGGCCGGCCCCATGCTGTCCCGCCTGGCGCTGTCCCCGGCCAAGCTGCGCGGCCTCGCCGCCGGCCTCAAGCAGATCGCCGACTCGTCGCACGAGAACGTCGGCCGCGTGCTGCGGAAGACGCGCCTCGCCGACGGCCTCGACCTCAAGCAGGTCACCGTCCCCATCGGCGTCCTCCTCGTCATCTTCGAGTCCCGGCCCGACTGCCTGCCGCAGGTACGTGCATTTTTTTTTGGGGGGGGGGGGGGAGGGGGGGGGGGTGACCATTTTTTTCTTTTTTTTTTTGCCCTAATTTACTTTGATTTTTTTAAAATTAATTTGTGCAGGTGGCCGCGCTGGCCATTAGCTCCGCCAACGGCCTGCTGCTCAAGGGCGGCAAGGAGGCGGCGCACTCCAACAAGCTGCTCGCCGAGCTGGTGAAGGAGGCCCTGGCGCCGGCCGGCGCGGAGCACGCCATCTCCCTGGTGTCGACGCGCGAGGAGATCTCGGACCTGCTCTCCATGGACCAGTACATCGACCTCATCATCCCGCGCGGCTCGAGCGACCTGGTGCGCAGCATCCAGCAGCAGAGCGGCAGCATCCCCGTCATGGGCCACGCCGAGGGCGTCTGCCACGTGTACATCGACAAGGACGCCGACCTCGCCAAGGCGCTCAGGATAGGTGAGCACTTTGTACCAACGCCACGGCTCTGGGGAAGGGGTACGAGAAAAATTACCTGTGTCACCTATCAAAGAAAATCCCTTTGATAGAACCATAGTAACGTTTTCGGGTACGCGACGTATAGATAGTCTCGATAAGAGGGCCCACCACGGGCGGGCAGGCAGCCGGGTAATTCCAGTGCAATCCGGCCGTCGTGAACGACATGGGTGGCGGGTGCACCACACCACGCCACTGGGGGGCAGGCGCGGCGGGCAGATCCGGCCTGGCAACAACCGCCGCCGATAACACACTCGCGAGTACTTGAAAGAGAAAGACCGAGGCCCGGGCCGAGGCCCAATCAATCAGGCGTCATCGATCTCAGAGAACTCCGTTGCCCTGAACACGGAAAAAAAGCGATTTCGTCGGAAAATGTCGAATCATCCCTGTATCGCATCGCAGTGCGCGACTCCAAGTGCGACTACCCGGCGGCCTGCAACGCCATGGAGACCCTGCTGATCCACGAGGACCTGATGAACGGCCCGTTCTTCGAGGACGTGTGCAACATGCTCAAGCGCGAGGGCGTCACGCTCTACTCCGGCCCCAGCCTCAACCAGAAGCTCACGTTCGGCCCGCCCGTGGCCAAGGACATGCGCACCGAGTACTCGGACCTGGCGTGCGCCGTCGAGGTGGTCAAGAGCCTGGACGACGCCATCAACCACATCCACACGTTCGGCAGCGGCCACACCGACGTCGTCGTCACCGAGAACAGTAAGGATACGCGGCCAGGACACGGGGCGGTGCGGGGCGGGGTCTCGCTGAGAACGACAGCGTCACACTTGATCTCTTTTTTTTTCCCGCAGGCAACGTGGCGGAAAAGTTCCAGCGCGACGTGGACAGCGCGTGCGTGTTCCACAACGCCAGCTCCCGCTTCGCGGACGGCTACCGCTTCGGTCTTGGTCAGTAATTTTAAATCTTGCATATTTTATTTTATTTTTTTAAAAGAGAAAAACTCTAGAATTTAAACGTAGCAAAATCTCTCATTGTCAACTTCTACATTATTATTTTATTTTGTTTTAAACTGAAAACATTGCAGGCGCGGAGGTGGGCATCAGCACCGGGCGCATCCACGCCCGCGGCCCCGTCGGCGTGGAGGGCCTGCTCACCACCAAGTGGGTGCTCTCCGGGGACGGGCACGCCGCCGCCGACTTCGCCGAGGGCGGCTCCAGGACCTACGTGCACGAGCAGCTGCCCATCGAGTGAGCAGTCCGCGCCGCGCCCCGCCCCGCCCCGCCCCGCCCCGCACAGCCCTCAATGGCGTCGGCCTTATCATGACATTATCAACATAAGGGGGTTGACTTGAGCATCTACCGCCGAAGGCCCAGTGCAGCCAATGCCCCAGCCCGCTCGTGTGGGCGGCGTCAACCACCCCGCAAGTTTAAAAAAAATTTATTATATTTCGTCATTTTGTGGCTGTGAAAAGTGATGGTTATACTTCCTGGCCGTGGCCTACTGGCTCGCCACAGTCACATCATTTCATTTTTTCAACGATATTTTTTGGGGTGTCAATTTTCGTGCCGTAAGCTTTACGAAAGTTTGCCTGTAATCAACGTGGTATTTTTATTACCGTTTCGAAAAAGGAAAAAAATACCTGTCGACAGCAGGCTCGCCTTTGTATCGTATCGCTCTCGACATGGAGATCGATATGCCGGGACGATATCGTTGAGACACTCTTGTGGCCGTGGCCGTGCCGCAGGCCCCGGCCCGGGCGGCGCCGCCGCGAGGCCCAGGAGGCCCAGTCCGTGCTGGAGCTCGCTGCAGCGTCGCCCCTCTCCTACGTCCTTGTACATATAATCGTGATCGTCATCGTTGCCCTCATCTGCCTGTGAAAATACGCTCATCTCTAGGATAAGATAAGCCCCTCCCCTCACACATTGCTTTATTAATATTATATTTTTGTAAAATTAAAATTGCTGTAAAAATATTTTTTTACGAAGAAATGTGTATAAATATAAGTGTCCGAAATAAAACTATTGTGATATTTTGCCACTCGGCGTGAGTTACATCACTTGTCATTGAACCCATACAAAAAAGACGTTCTCTCGACGAAACTGTCGAATTTTGACGTGTGACTAACCCACGTTGAAATAATTAAATAACTGCTGACCTTTCCGCCCCAATTACAAGAGGCTCCGTTCAAATATCCGTGTGGTCGGGGCGGGCGGGGGAGGGAGGGGGGAAGGAAGGAGTGGGGGGAGGGGGGGAGGGAAGGAGTGGGGGGGGGAAGGTCCACCTGCGAGCCGATAAGAGGAGATCGAAGACCATTTGAGCCCCTGCCCTGCCCTGCCCTGCCCCTATATCCATTATCCAGAACTCAAACAGCGGGGGCGCGCGCCTGCGCCAGTCACTCAGTGGCCTACAGGGCGACCAGCACCAGCGCGTTACCGGGTTCCGAGGGGGAAGACAACCCTGAATTTTTCTAAATGTTTCTCGAGACCTGCTTAAATTTTTCTCTTTTTATTAAAAGAAATAAATTTCTTGACTTTTTCTGAAAAATTGTGTTGACGTGAAATAAAAACAATAACAATTCAGAGTTGTTAGCCTCTGGCCCGGGTCTGGTCCGGGGGATGGCCGGCGTGCGGGATGGCCACCTACCCGTCGGACTACCCGACGCCGGGCGTCGGGGCAAGGGCCGGGGCGGGGGCGGGGCCGCTGCGGCCCGGCCAGGAGGGTGCGGGCGGCGCGGAGGCCGAGGTCCCCGCCGTCGAGGACGACGTCTCGTACCGGTGCCTGCGGCCCGTGTGGCTCGCCATGCAGGCCGTCGGCTTCTACCCGATGCACCGGCTGTGCCGCGGCCGCCGGCCCCGCGAGCCCTCGCTGGCGCTGGCGCTCAGCGCGCTGCAGTTCGGCGCCGTGGCCGCGTGCATGGGCCTGGGCGCGGCGGCCGTGCGGGAGCGCGCGCGCGCCCAGGGGGACCGCCGGGGGGACCGCGACTTTGACGGCGTGGTCATCGACTACCTGGTGTACATGCAGTGCGCGCTGCCGCTGGCCGCGCTGCCGCTGTACGCCGCGCGCCGCCCCGCCATGACGCGCTACCTGCGCGCCTGGGCGCAGCTGCAGGCCGAGTTCGCCCGCGAGTTCGGGCGGCCGCTGTCCTCGTGCCAGGGCCTGGACGCGCGCGCCGCCGGGGAGGCCGTGGTCATCGTGTGCGTGTTCGCGCTGCTGGCGGCGGGCGCGCAGCTGCTGCTGCACCCGCCCGTCGTGGTGCTCGCCCTGGCGCACTCCACCGCGCTCGCCGCGCTGCTCACCGGCGCCTTCTACCTGCACGGCCGCCTCCTGCGCGCCGCGGCGCGCGCGCTCGCCGACCAGCTGGCCCTAGTGGGTGGTGATCGGGGGCAACGCGGGCGCTCACTAGGGTGTTCAAAAAAAAAGTTTTGGGGACTCAACCGTTTTTTGAAAGTTTATTCGATTGCGAATCGATTGGTACAAACGGGAGCGTTCTCCGACCTCGGGAACAGGGCGCGCATCGCCGATAAAGTTTTCGGCCTCGCGGTGCGGTTTCGGTGGTATTGGCGCGCGGGTCGCTGCCGACGCGCCGCCCGGTGGTACCCGGGCCTTATTTTTACACCATATGTTCGTGAAAGGGTCCTCCTCGGGGTCCTCCTTCGAATGCCACCTGTCCGACCGCGCTGCGACGCTGCGTTCGGTCTGTAGAGCGAGTAGGCCTCGACGAGGGGCCTAACTACCATGGAGGGTATTTTTCGCACCAGGATTCTCGCTAGGGGTCCCATGTCTGTAGAGCGAGTAGGCCTCGACGAGGGGCCTAACTACCATGGAGGGTATTTTTCGCACCAGGATTCTGGCTAGGGGTCCCATGTTGTAGGCCCATTCCCCCGTGCCAAGTTTCTGCACCGCCAAACCTACAAAAAACGGCACGCAATCGCGTCTCATAGCCCAGCACAGCACTGACCTGACGCTGTGTGAACTGCGCGCGCTAACTCAGCCGGCGGCCGGTAGGGGGAAGCAGCGTCCACGCAAACGACTGCCGGAGCCCAGCTGAGCGGGCGCCAGAAGGCGCGCGCTGTTCAAACAGCGTCATGTCAGTGCTGGGCGAAGAGACGCGATTGCGTGCCGATTTTTGTTGGTTTGCTGGTGCGGAAACTTGGCACGGGGGAATGGGCCTACAACAGGGGACCCCTACCGAGAATCCTGGTGCGAAAAATACCCTCCACCACACGCCGATCTCCTCCATGGTAGTTAGGCCCCTCGTCGAGGCGGTCGGACAGGCGGCACTCGAAGGAGGACCCTTTCACGAACATATGGTGTAAATATAAGGCCCAGGTATCACCGGGCGGCGCGTCGGCAGCGACCCGCGCGCCAATACCACCGCAACCGCACCGCGAGGCCGAAATATTTATCGGTGATGCGCGCCCTGTTCCCGAGGTCGGAGAATGCTCGCGTTTGTACCAATCGATTCGTAATCGAATAAACTTTCAAAACACGGTTGAGTCCCGGAAATTCAAGACATGACCCTAAATTTTGGAACACCCTAGTCCCGGGGACGCGGGCGCTCACCGCGTGGTGCTGCAGGACCAGCTGGCCCTGGTGAGTGGTGAGCGGGGCGCTCACCGCGTGGTGCTGCAGGAGCTGCGGCGCGCGGTGCCGCGGGTGCCCGCCGTGGACCACATCCGCCTGCTGGTGATGCGGCTGGTGGCGCTGGGCGGCGCGCTGGGCGCGGCCTTCGCGCTGCCCCTGGGGCTCACCATGCTCCTGCACTTCATCCTCGCCACGCTCACGCTGTACGCCGTGCTGGGCCAGCTGTCCTACACCTACGCAGCCCGCCTGCCCGCCCTCGGCGCCGGCACCGTGCTCAGCGGCGGCCTGCTCTACCTGGCCTGCGACACCGGCCACCGCGTCGCCAGGGCGGTGCGTAGCGTCGCGTCATGCACCACCACGCAATTTAGCGGATTTTTTTTCAAGTCAGAGAAAATTAAGAATTATTTTAAAATCATGACACAGGTGAAGCAGCTCGCGGTGGAGGAACTGCTCTCCTTCCACAAGCGGACGAGCGTCATCGGGCTTGACCTGCGGAAGATGGTTTGTCTTTTTTAAAACCTCGACGCATTTAAATAAATTGTTGCAAACGGGAGCTTAATGACAATGTTTGATCACCGCCCGACAGGTGGAGACGTTCATCTCCAGCGTGCAGGAGGTGCCGAGCGACGTGACGCTCTCCGGAGTCACCACCATCAACAGGGGGCTCTTCACCGCGGTGCGTGACAGTTTTCGAAAAAAAAATATGTGCAATACTCCAGCGCCAAGAATATTATCAAAATTTCAGCAGAAGCTATCGGGTCATGGGAGAAATTAAGTCGCCGTGAGTCGATCATTTGGGGAGTCGATAGTCAGGCATTACTTGATAAGGAGGCTGCGCCCGCAGCGGCGTGACGGAGAAGCGACCACAAAAAAATGTAAAAAAAAATCTAGGCGACGACTGTCCCGGGGCAGGTGCGTCTACCTCCAGGCGGTAGAAAAACACTACTGAGAAAACCACCGTCTGGAGGATTTTTAAAGAATATTAGGAGGTAAGGTAGACGGGGGTGAACATGCTGCAGATGCTGTCCACCATGGTGACCTACCTGGTGGTGATCGTGCAGTTCAGGATCAGCCTGGAGCAGGCCGCGGGCGGTGCAGGCGGAGCCAAGGGCGCCGGCAACGGCTCGGCGGCGGTCTTCAGCAGCAGGTACTTCAGGGGTGCGCCAGGGGCGGGGCGGTATCGCGTACACTGCAAAAAAAAAAATTAACTTTACTACATGCAGACATTTGCAAAGTGCGCGCGCCCTAAAAACAACCCTGTATTATTTGAAAAACCCAGCGCGACACTGCCGGCGAATGACACGACGGGGACGGCGGCGTCCTGGGCCGGGAGCAGCACCTCCCCGTCGGCCGCCCCCGCCACAGCGGACAGCAACGCCACGGACGTCCAGGGAGCTTTCCGCGATAACTTTTGAATAAATACTGGCTCACTACCAGCATCGGCCATCTGTTTGCACGTCATTGACTCGAGCTTTAGGTTCATCACCGGGATCTGGTGCGTCACGACAAAATACCGGGCCCTTGAGGGGATCGTTCATACAACGTGCCCTTGAGGGATATAAATATTTCAGGGCACGCAGTTTGTGCTCGACCCCTAGGACAATCCGAGGGTCCTCGGTGGTTCCCGTTCAGTGGACAGGAGGCAGTGCCGGTCACCGGGCAGGGCAGCCCTACTTACTCACAATCCACAAGTCATCGGATCTTCCGAGGATTTGATTTCCTGACGCGACCGCCGCCGAGGCGCCCCACCCCTTTGTGGTTCCGCCCTGCTTGCTCCGGGCCCCGGGACTCCGGGGCTCCGGGCTGCTCCGGCTCCGCCCCGCACTCCACGGCAGTCAGTCGGTCGGCGGGGATCGCGTCGGGAGGCTGCAGTCCTCGGGCGACATGTCTACCTGCTCCCCGCGCGCCACGCCCATCTGCTGACCCGCCCCGCCCGCCCCGCCCGGAGGAACGCCTGCGCCTGCTCCGGCACACGCCCCGCCCCGCCCCGCCCTCTGTCCTCATGGGCGCCCGGCGCTGCGCCGCCGCGCCCGCCTCCCCGGAGCGCCTCCTGCTCGTCGCCGTGGTGCTGGCGTGCGCCGCGGCCGCGGCCGCCTCGGCGTCGTCCGCCACGGGAGTGACCCAGGTCAGTGCGCTGCGCTGCGCCGCGCGCGGGGAGGAGAGGGGCGCCTGTGAGGTAGGCAGCGGGAGCGCAGGCGTGCGCGGCATTGCCTACCTCGCAGGCGGCTCTCTCCCCAGGACCCGCAATGCAATGTCCTCCCTGTACACCCACCAGGCCTACGCCACCACCCTGGAGACGCCGGCCGTCGCGGCGGGCCGCGGGCGCGCGCTGCAGGACGCCAACGAGACCACAACGACGGCGCTGACAGGTGAGGCACGGCCAGGGCCCGAGGGGTTTGGAACACCATTCGGAAAAGTTCAAGAAAAAATTCAAAACTTCGAGAAAATACTTATAAATATTCGGGGGAAAAATTTAAGAAAAATTCAAAGTTTTGAAATTTTATTTCATGAGCACGCCAAAATTCAGAGTTGTTCCCTCCCTCCCCTTGTGGGCTCCCCTCATGCTCATGTGACTCCTGCTCTCCCTGCTCAGATGACGGCCCCCGGCGGCGGCGCGAGGGCTGGGACATGCTGGGCCCCGGGCTGCTGGTGGGCGGCACGCTGGCGCTGCTGGTGCTGGCCGCCGTCGGCCACCTCGCCAGCAAGGCCCTGCTCGCCTCCATGCTGTCCGCCGCGCTGTCCGCCGTCCAGCTGGCGCGGCCGCCGCCCCCGAACCGCCCGGGCTAAGGCCCCCGACCACGTCATACGACCTCCCAGTCGTCAAGAAAAAAGAAAGGGTGAGGCGAACGACCGGACGTAGTTTTTCGCCACCTTTTCTGAGTAAAGTTTTTTTCCTACTCTGAGTTTAAAGAGGTTTTATTAGTGATGCAATTGCAGTTGGTTAGTGGAGATAGTCAAAAAATAAAGATTGAGTAGGTACCATAATGTTTTTTATTAGAGGCATGTGGTGAAAATATTTCAACAAAAATGATTTTCAATTCATTAAAAGTAGAATTTTTACAAAGAAAAATTATCAAAAATTCAATAATTTAAAAATAAAATATATCCAAACTAGTAGCGTTTCTTCTTTTTATTGGGCTTGAATGAGGGTTTTTTATTGGGCTTGAATGAGGGTTTTTTAACACCTAATGGCTTGCCTTTGCTCTTCTTCCTTCCCCCAGAAAGTTTTCCTCCAGTGAAATTCTTATAACCCTTGACCCACCTGTCTCTTTCTGCCTCCCAGTTTAATTGCTTCAGTGCTGCAAAATAAAATGAGTTTATGCAATAATGTGACACATTCAGATTTGTCAACACTGTGTTATGAGATATGAAAAAAGGAGTGTCTGTTCAGATTGAAAAAAGAAATAAAACAGAAGAAAAAAAAGGCCTTACATGATTTGTCTTTGTTGGATACGGCTCCAGAACCACCCTCTCTTGCAGCACCTGCAGCTTCTAATAACTCGGAAAATTCCTCAGCAGATGCAAACACCTCTGAATCCATATCTTTCTTCTTCTTCTTCGTGCCCTGAAAAAGAAAAAGAAAATAAGCATTTGTAGGTTTTAAACACAGTAATGAGGAGTAAGTATGAGAGAATAATTTAAATTTACCTTTGATGGTCCTGGTTCATCAATTTCTGAATCGTCAAAGTCCATAGCTTCAGCATCATCATCCAGACCATCAAAATCGAAGTCGTCTAAGTCTTCATCTCCCTCAGGATCATCATCACCATCAATATCTCCGTCGAGATCATCTTCACCGTCAATATCATCACCACTATCAAGTTTATCATCATCCATGTCTTCATCTTCATCGAGATCATCATTGCTATCTCCTCCTTCATCACTTACATCATCATCATCATCATCATCATCTGAAAGAGGATCCAAATTAACAAGACACTTTACAAAGCTAAAATTTGTAAAATAAATCATGGTGATAAAATTATCAAAATACCTTCTTCACTCTTTTTCTTGGATTTTTTAGATGACATGTTCTTGCTATATTCATCAGCAAAGTCAACCTCAGTGTCAAAGTCTACATCATCATCATCATCCATATCCTTCTTGAAACCTCTCTTTTTCATGAGATCCTCCAGCATATCTTCAAACTCATCGCTAGCCACACTTTCCAAATCACTCTCTTCATCATCCTTCTTTTGTTGTTCTGTAGCAAGTCTTCTGCGCTGTAAGAACCTGACAGAGAAGAAAAAAAATGAGATACAGGTGAAAAAAAAAATGTGAAATGCAATTCAGAAGTACACAATTTCAGTAACTCACTTGAAAAGAAATCTTTCATCAACAGGAACTTTTTCTTCCTCTTGAGTTAAATATCTAGTGGATGTGACAGGAACACCTTTAAGACCTGATACAGAATAATTCTGCCGCTTTGCAAAGAGTGAATTAGAGTTGGGCTCTGCCTGCTTCTTAGGATTCTTAAAGGAAAATCGCTCTAAGAAACGTATTAGAGTAAAATCTTTCAAAGGATCTCCTGTATATGTTACTAATTGGTTATTCAAGATTTGAGAGGCAAATAGTGCAACAGTGGGATGAAAATGTGCAGAAAGAGCACTAAGTTCTGTGTATGAGCATAGGTGCCCATTTGCATACAATGGGTTCCGCTGCATTGGATTAAAGCCGTCAACTTTAGTTTTCTTTTTTTCCTCTTTTAAATGAACCCATGTAGCAGGCTGCTTTGCATCCTCAGATTCATTGGTAATATTTTTAGTTTTAGTCCTGTTTGCTTCAACATTTTTTGATTCTTCATCCTATTCATTAGAAATTAATAAAAAGTAATATGACGCATAATGTGACACCAATAAGTTTTAATCAGTTAGATTTGCTGAATATTACCTCAAGAGGAACATCTTCATAGTGTTCATCCTCAGAGTCATCCTCTAAAAATGCAGCTGGTAAGCCTTTTGGTGCCTCCTCCGCTCCATCAGAGCTCTCAGATTTAAAAGAAATTCCTGTGCTATTGGCTGCCAAAGCAGAGCGCTGGTGAATAAGCTGTGACACCATGTATAAAGTGGCACAGATCATTGGAATCGGCAGATGGCAGCAAACCTATGAAATGAACAAATTGTAAGAAATAACTACAGAACAAAACCTAAATGAATAAGACACAATTACATTCAAGTTTTCAGAGATTTGGAAGACAAAAGAAAACTCATATTCGATTTAACTTACCTGCAATAACCTTTTAATGAACGCTTTAACCCTTGGGATACTCTCATCTTTTTTCAAAGCTTGGAAGGTGAGGTTTAAAAACATGGGGGCATGAGACGTCTGTGCCAAGGCAGGATCTAATAGCTTACGATAAAGAACTGAATAAAACCTAAAAGAAATCAGTCACAATAAAGAAAAGATTTTTTCAAAATTAAATAAAATGGATATGGATGTAACATTTTATTTAGTAATATATCTTGAAATTTTACCTGTCAGATACATTATTTTTATAGTCTGAAACCTGGAAGAGTAGGGAAAGGCCCTGCAAACTGACATGGAATGGAGCAATGTGAATCACTTTGTAAAGTGTTTCCAGCTGTTCTGCAATACTATCCATTGCCTCCCGGGCAAATGGATAAGCCCGATTGACTCCAGTAAGAAGAATACTAAGCATTCGAGAATCAACTTCGCCCTGAAAACAGTAAGGAAAAGGGGTGAATAAGATATCGGATACTGTACTAACATACTTGAATGACAAAATTTTAGATGCTTACTAATTTTACACAAGCTTTGAAAAATCCAAAATATATTTTAATAATATTTGCAGCGAGTTGAGCATCACTTTTTTTGAACATAATTTGGCTTAAAAAGCAAATGCTGTAGTATCGGGCTTTTTGTCCAATGTTGGGTCTGGAAAGGAAAAACATTAAAACTAACTGAATGGAAACCAAGCAGGAGCAATATTTCATGGCAAGCAAGTAGTCCAAGATTACCTGAAAAGTAGTTTCTCAACTTCATCCATTATGACTCCTTTCATATTTGGGTGCTTTGTTACAACAACGGTGAGACAATGCATAGCTTTTGATGCTACCTTTTTGCTTGGGTCTCCCATTTTGTTGACAAGATTGGATAACAAGAGCTAGAGAGAGAAGGAACCTATTACTGACCTTCAACTCATTTGGACCGCCCCTTCAAAAACAATGTACATTTATTTACATTTATTTACAGAAAAAAAAACACAAAAAACACTTACAGCTTCTTGCTCTGGATGAGTTTCTAAAAGAGTTGCCAGAGCTTTGATTGCTTTCTCCTTGTTGGCCTCAACTGCCTCAGCTGCGATATTTCTCAGGGAATCAACAAATTCTCTGTAAGCATCTTTGAGCTGATCTTCAAAATACCAAGCGACCAGTCGTTTTCGTCGTCCTGCAGGGTTTCCAGAGCTCAACTCGTCCAACATTGTAAGAGGATGCTGAGAAAACCGTTTTAACTTGGTGTCAGGGGGTAATAGATCAGTGGTAAATAGCTCCACCAATAAATCTGAATAAATGGAAAATAATTACAAAAATGCAATATGTAAATGAAAAAAATGTAAGAAGTTAGGGTTGGAAAATTTGCAATACCTATGCATGCTGCACACTCCTTTTTCCCTGGTTTGACTAAACCTATTAGGGACTTCAATGCATTTATGTTGTACAAGGGCTTTTCTTGTACCATGAGAATATAAGCAGCCATTTTGTCTTTACCAGTTCCTTTGGCCATAACAGAACGGATCCAACTTTGCTCAGAATTTTTACTTGCTTCTAAAAGACAATAAAAGGGGAGAGGTATTTTAGAGTTTGCTCTTATGGATCTTTTACTACTTGGAAGATTTATGAGTATTACATACTTATATTATAGCCATTGGCTTCGGATTCTAACATTAGTCTGGCTTCATCCTTCAGTTGGTTAACTAAATTGATTGGACATTCAGATAATTCTTTAGGGTCTAAAGGAATCTGTAAAATAAGATTAATGATCATAGACAGAATTTATATTATAAATTACATCAATTCAATCCCAAAGAGCACACAACTTACAGAAGAGTACCACTTTTCTGAACTCTGGGGTGGTAAATCAAAGTCCATGTCATCATGGTAGTCATCTACAGCACTTTTCCGTTGTGACGATTTCGGTTTCTGAACGACTGGACTCTTTTTTGGGACTTTGTTAGGAATATTGGAAGTGGCTTTTGGCACACCCTTGAGTTTACCCTTCGGTTTCTTCATTATTGCTGCACTTGGTATGTTTCACTCTGGAAATTTTAAATGAGGGATGAGTATGTATTGCAACCGTAAAGAGTTTAAAGATCAAAAGTGGGCTCTGCAGCTATTAACAAAATTGACATTGATATGGATCAGTTGAATTAATTGCAGTTGTAATTATAATAATTTTTCCTTGGCATCACATGTAAAAGAGCTTGCAGAAAACATAACCTACAGGTAACATGTGTAGCAGACAACATAACAGTTAACAATTCGCAAGAAAAAAACATGCCTTGAAGGGATATGTTCACGATGTCAGCATTCGTTGACTGTCATGAAAATGGCAAATCATAAAATACACGTCTAACAATCAATCCAATGGCCTTACAATATCAACAGAGCACTTAACCTTACGTTCAGTAAACTCTACACTGCTCTCCCCTGCCTCCTTCAAAACAGTTGATGAACAGCTAGTTAACAACAACCACTTGCAACATATAAACTTAATTTCACAAATACACTTTTCGAACTAACTCCCTCAATAACTTTTTAAAAACTATCATCAGAACTTTCAATTAAAAAATTGAAATTAAGAACTATGAATGAGTTGTAGACTTGCACAATGATGTGATGTAATTTTGTTTTGCCAGTTGGCTACCTCTCGTAATGCATCGTTCCTTCCCGCAGAGGCAGTAATTTGTTTTGTTTACGTTATGAGTGCGATTTGCTAAAACTGGAGGTATTTTAGCTGTCTCCTATTTTTGAGCAGAGCTAAAATAAAGTTTATACCGTTTTTACGCGTCTACCGCTCCTCTAAATAACGCTGTCAATAGAGATACTGGAGGTGGGAATTAACTGGTGTGGTTCACATTTGACATCTAATGTAAAGTTTTGATCTTGTGTGGTTATAAAAACAATATTTTTAAAAAATTGCTACATTTCACCTAAATTTTGTTTAGTTTTTAGATTTGATCAACCATGGGGAAGAGAAAGAAAGATGCGTCACCAGGAGCTAAGAAAAAGTAAGCATGTTGGAAATATCTTTACTTGACCCTTTTCGATTTTAATTTGCTGATACTAACAAGCTATTCCTTATTTGTAGATATGACTCTGATTCAAGTGAATCAGAAACTGAGAAGTCAGTGAAACGCGATTTGCAGGAGAGAGATGAATTTGCCGCTCGCCTTAAAAAGAAAGACAAGGAAAAGACCAGAAATGTTGCTGAAGCGCAAGGTATGTGACATCAAATGCATGTTCTTCTAGGGGTGTATTTTAACTGGTTAAGCATTGTCTAATTTTTGACAATTTACTAGGTAAAAGTTATGAGGAAGCTGCAAAGCGGATTAAAATGGAGAAAGGGAACCTGGAGAAGCTTATTCCAAGTCTCAGGGTGGAGTCCAGGCGGAAGTATTTGGAAAAGCGTAAGGATGACAAAATAGCTGAGCTTGAAGCAGATATCCAAGATGATGAAATGCTTTTCGATGAGGAGGAGTAAGTACCGCATCTATAAATTCTCAATTGTTCTTAATTTTGTTTTATATTTATTTAATTAATTACTCAATAAATTTGCAACAGATTGACAGAGAGAGAAAAGAAGGATCGGGAACGTAAGAAGCAGCTTCTTTATCTTGCTAAAGAACATGAACGAGCCAGAGAGCTGGAAAGAATTCAGAGATATCATATGCCTCAGGACAAAAAGGTTTGGCTCAGACTAATATACATTTTTTTAATAGTCAGGAAAGTGTTTGATTTTATATTCTCTTTATCTTTGCAGAAGGGAGATGATAAGTATGAGGAAGTTGACGAGAGAGAAAAGCAGCCACATTCTGAGCAGAAGAAATGGGAGGAAGAGCAAATGCACTCAGCTAATTGGCGTGTTGGAGCTAAATCAGGTGTTAAAAAGGAAGATTATGATTATGTTTTTGATGAACAAATTGAATTTATTCAAGCTCTGCGGATGCCTGGTGATAAAGAAATGACAATGAAGGTGTGTATTTTTCCTTGCAAGTTTTTTTTAGTTCATCTAGTCTTTGTGAAAATTTGGAGTTTTGACTATTTATTTAGGAAAAGGAGAGATCTGTCTCTGAAGCCCAAAAGAAAAAAATGGATATTGATGAAACTAGACGTAGTCTCCCTATTTACCACTACAAGGAATCTCTTGTCGACGCTGTTCAAAACCATCAGGTATTATTGGCTTATGGTGTCCAAAATCTATCTATCTAAAATTTAAGCAACATGTGCTACATTTTTAATTTTATTTTTGCTAGGTCCTAATTATTGAGGGTGAAACAGGGTCTGGTAAAACCACTCAAATTCCACAGTATCTGCATGAAGCAGGATTTACCAAAGATGGCAAAAAGATAGGATGTACACAACCACGTCGAGTTGCTGCAATGTCTGTGTCAGCTCGAGTTGCTGTTGAAATGGGTGTGAAGTTGGGTAATGAGGTAAGTTTTCCTTTTACTTAAGTTGAGAAAAATAATTGTTTCAGATTTTGTCATGTCTCTAAGGAACTTTTAGTTTTAGGTAACAAGTAAGCTTTTTTTTTTTTACAGGTTGGTTACAGTATCAGATTTGAAGATTGTACTTCAGAACGTACAATTATTAAATATATGACAGATGGTACTCTACACAGAGAATTTCTCTCTGAGCCTGATCTTCAGGGTTATAGGTAATTACGTAATAAATTAATTCATTATGGCAATTCTTTGTTTTTCTCTGTTCTTTGTAATTAGTACCTTCCTCTTCCTCTTTTGTAGCGTTATGATAATTGATGAAGCTCATGAACGTACTCTCCACACTGATATTTTGTTTGGCCTTGTCAAAGATATTGCTCGATTTAGGCCGGATCTGAAGCTTCTCATATCAAGTGCCACCTTGGATGCTGAAAAGTTCTCCACATTTTTTGACAATGCTCCAATATTTAGAATTCCTGGTAAATTTTCTTATTAATGTCATTTTTTCCAAAAGTTCAAAAGAAGGAGAGTAGATTAATGAATTATCTTATCTTACTGTTTTCCAGGCCGTCGCTTTCCTGTTGATATATATTACACAAAAGCACCAGAAGCAGATTATATTGATGCTGCTACTGTGTCAATTCTCCAAATACATGCTACACAGCCATTAGGTGATATCCTTGTTTTCCTTACTGGTCAAGAAGAAATTGAAACTTGTCAAGAAATACTTCAAGAAAGAGTGAAAAGACTTGGATCTAAACTAAAAGAGCTTCTTATCCTTCCTGTTTACTCTAATCTCCCATCTGAAATGCAAGCAAAAATATTTGAGCCTACCCCCCCTGGAGCAAGGAAAGTTGTTTTAGCCACAAACATCGCTGAAACATCTCTCACCATTGATAATATCATTTACGTCATAGATCCTGGATTTTGTAAGCAAAACAATTTTAACTCAAGAACAGGCATGGAGTCATTGATAGTTGTTCCAATTTCAAAGGTGGGGGTTTGATTGCTTTCTTAATCAAAAAACCTTGTTTGGTGTTCTAGTTTAAGTTCTAGTTTCTATCCTGTAACTATCTCTGTTTTATCTAGGCGTCTGCCAACCAAAGGGCAGGTCGAGCTGGGCGAGTTGCAGCTGGAAAATGCTTTAGACTTTACACTGCCTGGGCTTTCAAGCATGAGCTTGAGGATAATACTGTCCCAGAAATTCAAAGAATTAATCTTGGCAATGCTGTGCTGATGCTCAAGGCACTGGGTATTAATGACTTGGTTCACTTTGACTTTTTGGATCCACCCCCTCATGAGACATTGGTTCTGGCTCTGGAACAGTTGTATGCCCTCGGAGCTTTAAATCACCATGGAGAGCTTACCAAGCTGGGCAGAAGAATGGCTGAGTTTCCCGTAGATCCCATGATGGCAAAGATGATATTAGCATCTGAAAAGTAAGTGTCCTGTCTATTTTATTTACAAATGGTTTCCACTGAATTTAAGTGGGTTTTTATCATTTATATTTTTATTATTACAGGTACAAATGCTCTGATGAAATCGTCACAATTTGTGCCATGTTGTCAGTAAATGGAGCAATTTTTTATCGCCCTAAAGACAAGATAATCCATGCTGATACTGCTAGAAAAAATTTCAATTGTCCTGGTGGAGATCATTTAGTACTACACAATGTGTACAAACAGTGGGCTGATACAGAATTCAGTACCCAATGGTGCTATGAAAATTTTATTCAGTACAGGTCAATGAAACGAGCCAGAGATGTGAGAGAGCAGTTGGTGGGGCTCATGCAAAGAGTAGAAATAGACATAGTTTCCACTGATGGTGATACTGTTCCAATAAGAAAGGTAATTTTAATTTTTTAATTTTTGAGTAGAATATCTTATCTTATTAAATATTGGTGAATGAAAGAGATTTACAATTCCAATATTATAGGCAATTACTGCAGGCTACTTTTACCACATTGCACGTCTGTCCAAGGGAGGACAGTACAAGACTGTCAAACACAACCAGACTGTAATGGTCCATCCGAACAGCATGCTCTTTGAAGATCTGCCTAGATGGGTGCTTTATCATGAACTTGTTTTCACCACCAAGGAGTTTATGCGTCAGGTATGTTTGCTTTAATTTGACCTAACAAAATTTCCCTCTTGCTACTCAGACTGCATACTAATTTTTTTGTTTCATTTTCACTTTGTTCTAGGTGATTGAAATTGAAAGCAAATGGCTTTTAGAGGTAGCACCACATTATTATAAGGCAAGAGAACTTGAAGACTCAACAAATAAGAAGATGCCAAAACTATTAGGGAAGGCAAAAGCAGAACTTGGTGTTGTCAACTAATTTATAGTGTACCCACAATAATCTGTGATAGTCTTTTATTTTAAAATTAAATGCACTAGACTTTGTGCAGTTTTCTTCTTCTGAAGGTTTCCATGATCAACTAGGGTAATTGCGATGGCAGAGTTAAAATAAAAAACATTACCATCAAATTATTTTGTTAAGACTTGAACCTTGGCCCAATGAATCACAAAGCACAACAGAGCAGTTTTCATGACATTCCCTGACCGTGACGTTCTCCGATCCCGAGTCGAGCGGACCAAGAGGAGCCCCGAGCGCCGCTTGGAAATACACTTCTCTTTATTTTAATTCAAACAAATAACCTCGGTAGGAATTTCAATTTTTTTTTTAAACAAGTAACACTACACATTATTTCATTTCATTCCTAAGTAGCCGACCATTCGGCTCGGCACCGTTCGGCCCCCGGCTCTGGCTCTCTACATCCCATGGAGCGGCTGTCTCCGGAGGCGAGGCCGTGCTTCGGATGCAGTCGCGGAGGGGAGAGGAGAGGAGAGGAGAGAGAGGTAGCGGCTGCTCCTCCGTGCAGCGCACATCTGGGCTCGGAATTTTGCTTTCGCGAGTTGTACGCATGGTGAACCCCCGGGCGCAATGACTTCGGACTAGACGATGCTACTCGCGCCCATCGGAGGCCCCGTTTGTTTATTTGCCATGCAGACGAAGTCCAGAACATTTTAGGATAATGGGCGGGTGCCTAAGTGTCGGTCGGACATCGAACACGGCCAGTGGAAATGCAGCCGGAAATGTCACAAGGCCAAATTCAGGTGAGCGAGTAGTTGAAATTTCTCCGGGTAATTTGTCAGGTGTTTAGGATTAGGGTCTGAGAGTAGAGTAGGACGCTGTGCCAGAGCTTTACCATACCCTCACTCTATGGTGCTCATACGGTACAATTATGTACACCTCCAGCAGTGCACAACTTCCTCCGTGCCATATAAACTCTTTAAATTTTTTTTAAAGGTTGTGACTGCTTGTCATTTTTACGAACGAGAAATGAAAACTGTCACCTGTCTCTTTAAATATTGTCGAAGTCATCTAGTATCAGTCTCTTTGTTGTATTATTGATTCAGCCCCTTTAACCTCCAATTTTCTTCACCATTTGGTTAGCTTATCACAAAGTTGTTCAATGTCCTTCACTGGTTTCCTGGTGCATAACTAGTTTATGAATTGGTTTTTGATTACAATTCTTGGGCTTATCCCTAATTTAAGTTGAACTGTATGCAATAAATAGTAAGGTTTGGCAATCCTTATTCACCACGTACTTTACCAGTTATCAATCGTTCATGATTTTAACTATTTTCAGGAAGGAAAAACCATCCCTTATGTCATGACACCATACGTTGGAAGTCTGATGTCCCTCTCACTGAAGGCCAACTTAGAAGTAAACGAGATGAATTCTGGGATACTGCACCTGCATTTGATGGCCGGAAAGAGATATGGGATGCGCTGCGAGCTGCATCCATAGCCACTGAAGCACAAGACTTTGTGCTAGCTCAAGCTATATTAGATGGTGCCAACATTTCTGTTCCAAATGGTAAAACTCAAATTTTTGATTTTATTTCATTACCTACCCATGCCACCAAAATTCTAAGACTTGTTTTTTGTACAGGCTTTTTGACAGAATGTTATGATGAATTGGGCACTATGTACAAGGTCCCAGTTTACTGCCTCTCTAATCCAATCAACATGATAAGAGAAGATGGGAGAGAATCACCTGCAGAATTTTCTGGTAAAGGAAGTCTACCCACATTATTTTTCTGTAGAGCTAAAAAAAACTTGTCACAATGCTTTTTTTCTTTCCCCACCTTTTTTTTTCTTTTTCCCAATAGTATGTGTTGTCATGGGCACTCTGCCCTTCACACTTGCTTGCTAAGTAGCTGTTAAATGTTTTCAGAGCTCTTAAATTGACTGTATTCTGATCTCTCTGCAGAGCCTGCTGATGGAGGTACAGAAGTTGTGCTGAAAATCCGACTGTCATCAAATGGTGAAGATGTTAAGCTGCCCCTACTTTCCACAGATACAATTGCTACAGCCAAGAAAAAATTACAGGTAATTCCATCATGCTTTGTGTTCCCGGAAATGTTATCATATTTAGTGAAATTATATTTGGAGAGAACAGTAGAATAGTGTTAAAATTATTAAACTGAAAGTTCATTGGAGTTGCTCTTTTTTTCCACTTGACAATGAAAGTAATGTTTACTGACGGCATACAGAATATTTAGAGCAGAGGGAGTGATGTTTTATTTTAAAGTTTATTAATTATTAATCTTTTATTTGTTCTTTCTGTAGTGTCAAGAGGGTTTTGAGCCATCTAGGCAAAGATGGTTCTTTGGTGGAAAACTGCTAAGCGACAAACTGCGGATAGAAGAAGCCAAAATTTTACCAGGATATGTGGTCCAGGTCATTGTTAATCCAGAACCTTTGTCCCGTGTGGAAAGTTGAGGCGTAGTTCCTTTATTTGTATATAAAATATTTAATTAGGGCCCTTGTACATCGAACCATCACTTAACTGGATGTTAAAAATATTAGTTTTATTCATTATTTAAACATATTTTCCTTGTCTTAAGTCTTTTATTAAATGAATTGGATTTTAAATTGTTTTCTGAACACTCCATATGTATTCCCTGTTAATGTTTGTTGCAATGAAGAAGAGTTTTGTATGATATGTTGTTACCATGTGGAAACCTCTGTTGTTCTTCATAGTATGATTTGTTATTCCTTTGTATTTTTTCTATCAGTCTGAGTTTATTTTATACACTTAATGGATTTTCTCTGGATGCCATAGACTTTGCTATCTTATTCTAAGAAGTTCAGCTTGTAACTGTATGATGCAGTATCTAAAATTATTTTTATGCCAAGACATAGCTTGTTCTGCAATTCATCACATTTACGAACTCTTGGCTGTATTCTGGTTTGGTACTTAAAGTCTGTTACGCACAAATTACCAAAAGTGGAGTGTGTGTTTCTTCAATATAAGTTACTGAATTGAATGCTCATACAATAGTACAATCAGTATTTTTCTATCAAAAATCCTGGAAGGTCCCAATTGTTACTATTTGCAGAAAGAAAGTGGGCTGGAATTATGGGCCAATACTTTACAGCTGAATGTTAATTGTGAATCTTTTTGCTATTGCTTACTATGTCCGCATGTCACTGAGCATATTTGTTATTTGAACCAGTATTCTCAAACATGGTACGTGATTCACTTTCACTTACTGAATCACTCTGTGTTGACTAGAAAAGTTTTTTCAAGAAAATTTTTGTCAATATTATTTTTAGAAAATTCATTACAAAATAACTAATAAATAATTAAGGCTTTTACAAATTAAGTTGAACCATTCTGTCAGATGGGTGCTTAACAAAATTATAATTTTAAAACGTAACTTAAAATTTGCATTTTTGTTCAAGTCAAATTGAACATAAAGGTGCTCAACTAATCATGTGGGAGATCCTGTATATATGACATTTCTTATTTTACCTGATGAATTCCAATCTTCACTTTCTGACCAGTATTCTGTCTAGCCACAATCTGAAGTTGGAGTGTAACAACTTCATACTGTCTCATATCATCTCTTACTGGAGCAGCTTCAGGAAAAAGTCAAGCCTGTTAAGTGATTAATAGTGTACATTTTCTAATCTTATCTTGTTCAAGTTTTATTGCAGTAATTTTCTATTTATATCAATATTCTTATTGTTGCTGAGCTCATTTAGCTCACTAGTATTTAATTATTTTTAAGATTGCATTTTTATGCTTTTGGAGCTTATTATAGGTGGTTTGTCCCTTTAATAAATGACTGTTTTTTACCATTTAAGAGTAGTGTGAAGCTGCTCCACATATACTCAAAAAGCATGTCTCATTTTAAGTCCGGAGCTGCTCTTTTACTTTATTTGTGTACTTTTGATTAATATGAAATACTTTCAAAAATGAGTGATGATACAAATATTAATGTTTGACAAATTTGTATTCCATTGATGCTCAAAATCTAACCAAAAATGCATTGCCATTTCATGTAACTCTATTGGCCTCGAGATGACTGCCTTCTATTACTTCCTTTATTTGTGAAGCTGAGCTACCTTCAAATGTATGATCATGAACAATTAAATTAGCATTATTTTTTCCAATGTAGACTTTCTTAACTTTTAATGTTGACACAACGCCAATGAAATTTTAGCACTCTTTCTGGTGTTTTGTGGTGTCTGTTCTTTGCTTTCTATTTTCTATTTATGAATGATCTCTGTAGAGCAGGACTGACAGGATATCTACAGAAGTAAAGAGACACTTGTTATAACCCAGGTTAAATCCATTGTTCTATCTGCTGAGCCCACATTATAGAAAATTTGTAAAAAATCTTATCAGTCCATTTGGACCAATACTTTCACTTCCTTGTTTTAAGTTATGTATGGATATAAATTTAAAAGGTATGGTGTAGTGATAAAATTGAGATTGGTATTTTTTAACTGTGTGATTGTATTGTGCAGACTGATAATTGAATTTTATGGCTCCCCATGCAGTTTTTATTCATGCGAGTACTTTTGTTATGTAAGGAGAAATATGTATGAAATGGAAAAGAAACTTACACAATGCTAAATGCTGTATTATTTTGAGATCACTTTACACCACCAAATCTTCTCACTTAGGTAAATACTTCAATAACTTCAACTCATGACTCAACCAAATAGCAAATGATAGCAATATTAATGATCCTGACTGATGTGAGGCTGCCACTGGCACTGGTACATAAGTCAGAAGAGTTGTAATGCCAAGACCAACCTGTAAAAAACAGCAAAGTTTTTAACCACCCAGTATTTATTAACATTTTCGGGAATACGAATGGTTTGAGCATTACTTGAACCCATGCCATGGCTGCCAAAGCAACCAGAGCTTTATGCGCTCTAGGCGGAAGCTTGGCTTTCCTCGACAGTACAAACAGAGATGTGATGACAGCAAAGGTAGTTTCTCCCTGTAATCATAGTATAATGTAATAGGGACATTTACACTTATTTTGAAAAGCACTTTGAAGAAAAAGTTAGAATGATCTACCAGTTTTCGATGGTCAAATTGTACAGTTGTAGGATTTTCAAAGAAATTTCTTAAAGTTGGTGTGAAGGCGAGTAAGTCACAGGGAATCCATCTGTCTGCCATTTTAGGGTATGTATTGTACACCAAACCAGCATCAAGGCCAGCAACAAAGGCTCCTAGAAGACAAGTTGATGTATCAGGTGAAGCAAACTCCAAATTAATGACCATTTACTGAACAAGTGAGGAATGCACACCTGATAATGCTGTGAGGAAAACCAAAGCTTTGGAGGTGTGAGCCAAACGGCGAATTAAGAGAGCTCTCTTTACTGCCGCGGCATCAGCCAGTGCAGCTGCAGGGAAAGGCTGAGCAGGGAGGAGCTTGTCCAGCGCCGACCAGAGGAGGAGAGTGTACAGACCGAAGGCTAGGCCCAGGTGAGACGCAAGTCTGTACTGTGAAACTCTTGGTACGTCGTTGGGATCATCAACGTTATTTTTTAGCCCGGACTTAACCATGTACCAGCCCATCAGGCCCTGAATACAAATAATAGCAATGAGACGGCCTCTTTAGTCGTGTAAGTAGATTGAAGAAAACAGGAAAAGAGGTCAAGAGACTCAATGGTTACCTGACAACCAATTAGGGTTCCAAATGCCAGAACACGTTTCTTTGTAGCAGAATTTAAATAACCTTTGGCCCAAAATGCAATAGCTGGAATAGCAAAGGCAGTACCAATCAGTCTGCCCCACTGCCTATGGGCAAATTCCATCCACCATATCCGTTTAAACTCTGATACAGTCATCTCCTGATTTTTACTTTTGGAAAAAACAAAAATTTAAATTTCTCAATTTCTTTTTTAATGCTTACTTTTCTAAATCATAAAAAGTATAAACTTACTACATAAATTCTGGGTACTGTTGATACTTCGCAAATTCAGCATTCCACTCCTCATCAGTCCAGGGCATTTTCTCTCCAAGAAGGCGCCATGTGACCATTGATAAACCAGATTCAGTTAATCTTGTGACACCACCTGGAAACATAAATACATGTTAAACTGGTTGACTAAGCTATTATAAATTAAATTCTGTTAATGCCTGAGCGTGCCTAATATAACTGCCACAAACACCATGCCACTGCAACCAAGAAGCCACAGCCCAACAGCCTTGTCAGCATTTTTTGGTAACACAGGTACTTGTAGAGTAGCAGAACTATTTAGCCGATTTGGATTCGTAAACTGAAAAAAGTGATAATAACAAAAAGTAAATATAAATATCCAAACGCTGCTCCGCTGCTCTATCTCTACTTCAAATACCAACCTTCTTAACATGGGCTATCAATTGTTTATGAGAAAAATCTCGAATGGGACTTCTAATGACTGAAAATACTGGAGAATTACATTTTACTGCTGAGGTCTGAAAAGAATCGAAAGAGACAATGATATATAAATAAAACTTGCCTGCATCATGTAATCATATCTAACTGTTACATAATGAACTTACCTGTTTCAGAGAAATATTTCTCGCAAGCTGACAAGCACCTCTACCAAATAGACTCAGCATTCTGTGGATTTCTGAAATTTAGTAGAATGACAACAATTTTAAAATGCTGAAAATGTTATTGTGTAACAGTGCATCAACTATTCCATGGTCAGTGATACTAATGGTAGGTTAAAGTCGGTTGGGTTGAAGCAGAGTAAGGTAGGAAATAGTTATTTCATATCGAACAATAACATAAATAAATTAAAAATCATCAAAACCTACCAAACGTCTGCCTCTTCAAATGTTGATTTCGCGAATAGAAGAGTGAACTAGATAACCACCACACTGATTTCTTCTGCTCGCGAAATAAAAACAACACTGAACTGAGATGCTTCTCATCTTCTGATCTTCTCATACTGGCTTTCGTACTTTCGCCACTTTCGCAGCAAGCCAAGCTGTTCCAGAATAGACAGCCTTATCAAGCTTAAGATCTTAATGGTAGTCAAGATAATGCCCAGATCAGCGCCTGATCATAAACCATTAGCTCTTCACAAAAAATATCATTTTAAAGTGAGAAAATCGACTGGAATAAGTGACATAAAGACTAGTATTTTTTCATTTACAGTAATTTGCTTATGGTGGTAGACCTGACTACTGTAGAGGTTAAGTTCGGTTTGGTGTGTATTTTGAAGGCCGAAGTTCGTCAGCTGGGTTTGCAGAGTCACTTTTACCTTGAGATCTTTTATCAGGACTCCAATTTTATGCTACCGACTGCGCTGTGAATTATCCACTATGGTGCAGTTGAAAACGCTACTTCAAAGGTGGACTTCCCTTTGCCTTTTCTTTTCCTTGGGCTACTGTTACAAGCCAGTTGTTTTGATCCATGGCGTTATGACAGGGAAACTCTCAATGCTCCCTATTGCTGAAAGGATTGCTCAGGTACCAGCGAAAATGAACATATGAAGTCTCTTTTAACGTGATGAGCGCTTACCATCTCGCCTTACTCAAATTTTATCATTTCGTCAAACTTTCAGCTTCATCCTGGAACTGATATATATATCACAGATCGCTTCTCTGGCTGGTCCAGTCTTGAACCAATGTGGCATCAGGTTGAGGAAATGGGGGCTGATCTCCTCTCTATATCTGCTGATCACCCTGAAGGGGTAAATTTAATTGGTAAGTTACTTTTCACCCTTGTCTGATTTCCAATTAGTTTGCGTTTGTATCAACTCAATCCCTTTTCAGGCTACTCTCAAGGGGGACTTCTTTCACGAGCCATTCTGGAGAGGTATCCAGAGCACAATGTGCACACCTTTATTTCTCTTAGTTCTCCCCAGTTTGGGCAGTATGGGAGTGAGTATATAAAGAACTGTGTATGTAAGTCTTTGAAATCTGTATGTATGTAATAATTTAACTTGATCTTTTTGTACTACTAGCCAAGTTTCTTCATCTATTTTTCCCTGACTTAACGTGCCACACAGCATATGAATTATTTTATTCCCATGTGGGACAACACACATCTGTTGGTAACTACTGGAATGATCCCCACCATCAAGAGCTCTTCTTTAAGTATAGTCAATTCTTGCCATATGTTAACAATCAACTTGCATCCAATTCAAGTGAAAGTTACAAACTAGGTTTCACAAAATTGAGGAAACTGATACTGGTTGGTGGGCCAGATGATGGTGTAATAACTCCCTGGCAGTCAAGGTGAGACACTGGCTTTTCTTTTAATTTTGAAATGTTTATGTGAACATATTATGGCATGTTTATATTGTACAAATGTCTTCCCCTTGCAGTCAATTTGGTTATTATGATGAAAAGGAGGAGATTTATGATATGAAACAAAATCCATTGTACAAAAATGATAGCTTTGGTCTCCGCACCTTGGATGAGGCAGGCAAGGTGACCCTTCTCTCATTTAGTGGCATGGACCATTTCGACTGGCACATAAATGTGTCTTTTATCGACCAACATATAGTTCCTCTACTAGACTAGATAGTAAAAGATAAATACTAAATTGTATTTTTTTTAAAATGAATTCTCATTAACTGTGAAACAGTTAATGTGGACTGAGAAAGTTCAAACCATTGTTTTGTTGCTCCTTCCAAAGTGTTGATTTTCTGTGAAATTTGTCAAACTGTCTTTAGCTTTGGCAATATTTTATCTCTAATGAATCTATGGAAAAATGACCAATAGCTACTTATAAGTTTTTATCTTATCCAATCTTATTTTTACTATTTTCTACTGTATTTTTGATAATTTTGAGATTTACCCTGAACACATTTTTCCTGCAGAGATCTAGTCATTTAGTATGATTTGACAGCGGGTATATGGTAATCATTTGTTGTAAAATGAAGACCCTAGTCAATTATATTCTTGTCTCTCTTTAAGAGCATTCCTAATGCATTGCAATATACCGTTTTCTGTATGTACTAAATTGTACCTTGTGTTTAAGATATTTTCTCTAGAAACTTTACCTCTTTTTACTAATGTAGCCTGTGATTTTGAAAGGAGACAGAACCATGATGACTGATTTTAAGTTAATAAAATTATTTTTCTAAAGAAAAATACTGCTGTTTAATTGTACACTCCTTAAGCACATTGTCACGCGCGTAAGGCAGCGGTCACGATTGGCACCAGTTCGTGACGGAGTGACGATGTCGCTCGTGGAAGCCAGCGATATAACAAGACGACTGCGCAGACGCTCCGTCAGTGTGTCAACGACATGTCCCCGAACCACTCCACCGCCGTCCTGCTCGTGCTCGCAGCCCTCGCGGCCCTGGTCAGTCACCAGGTAACGTTTGGTAACGTTTCAACCCCCGGGTGGGTAACGTTTCAACCCCCACCCCCTTCATAAGGCACGCGTGAGAGCTTTCATGATTGGTTCTTTTTCAAGTTCGACAAAAAATAGGACGGAAATATTGATAAATCGCACCTAAAGCAAAGTGCAAAAGAAATTCGAGTTTTGCTTCTTGGCGCCATCCAAAATGGTCCGTTAGTTATAGGGAGGGCGATTGGCGATTGGCGTAGCCGAAGGATCCCGACACCTGCCAGGCCGCTGTCCCAATACCATCTAAGACTGTCGATACGTTTTTGGTTCAAATCCCGCCCAAAGATTTAACAAACAAACAAAAAAAAAAACAACCTTTCATAGCCACCGAGTTGGTTGCGATTGGTCGATATTGCGATCCCACTTTATGGCCGAGACACAAATGAGGCCGGGCTCTGTCTGCAGGTGGCCGAGGCCTCGCCGGCGCCGTTCAACTTGGGCCACTTCATCAAAAACATGGGGGACACCGCCAACGTCGTGCTGCACCAAGGCGTCAACGTCGCCAAGTGCGTGAGCAAGGCCAACGTGCCCGCCTCGGTAGTGGCCAAGGCCGCCACGTGCACCACCACCAACCCCTACATGTTCGCGGGCTGCGCCGGCATCAAGAACATCGACTCGGCCACCAAGATCGTCAACTGCATGACGGCTGGGCGCTGATGAGTCGTGGGAGTGAGTGGCTCGATCCAATACACGCCTGGTTTTGTAATCTCTAAGAAAAGTCGCGGGGTATTTATTTGGGCGGGGACGCCGCGGTCCGACCCCTACCTGACGCTGACGCGACGCCGGCCCGGCCCGGCGCCGCGACGCCCCCACGACCCTCCCCTCCGGCCTGGCGCCGGTGGCGTCCCGTCGTGCTGGCCGGCCGGCCGACCGGCCGGTCCAGAGTCGTGGAACTAATTCCAAGTTGTCGGAAGGCAACATTTGTCATACTGGTCCCCAGCGAGCCATGATCGCACGGCCAACTTATGCCAACTCCCGGCCCACTAGATCACCCCACCAGCCACCGCCCCCCTCTCCAGCGCCGCGTGGACTTCCCCCCCCTCCCCTGTCCCCACCTGTCCGTGTTTTGCAGAGAGGTCGTCATACCAGGGGCGCTGGCTTGCCCAAATGAGATTGCATTGGTTTGGAGACCGTTTCGCCACGGTGCCAATATTCATGGTGACAAATGTCGATAAAAAAAAATAATAGCGCGGGCGATCTGTCGGGCTTTTGTGTGGTGGTTGCTTACAAGCGAGGGGGGAATCCGGGGTCACGACGCAACATAACGCACATAAATACATTTCTCAAACTATGTGACGCCGGGTGTTCTAGAATCACGCAATGTACGCGTTGTTTCTTCACGGATTTCTCCGCCGGAGGAGTGTCTCCGTGACCTCGTCCTGCTTCATCCCTATTCGTTAGAACGTCTATCTCGTGGGGTCTTCGTACGCGTCCCCTCCCTCTCCCCCGTCCCCGCCCCCAGCCCGCCCCCGGCCCGCCCCCCCGCCCCCGGCCCGCCCCCGGCCCGCCCCCCGTCCCTCGCACTCACGCCCCACACTGTGTTGGAGATGGGCGGTAGACGACCGCCAGAGTAGCTGAGGTGCCATAAAAGGCGAGTAAGGGTAAAGCCACGATTGCTCGCTCAACAACTTCTCGGCGGGGCCGCCCCGCCCCGCCCCGCCCCGCCCCGCCCCGCCCGACTCGCCACCATGTAAACAGCGAAAAATAACCCTGCAGGTCGTGTGCGCTTACGCCCTGCAGGGTAAGGGCAGCACCAGCGCGGCGCTCCGAGCCGAGTTCCTCTTTTCATGTCCCATGTACCGCACACATTTTTCGTCCCTGAAATCCGCGTGTAATCCCGTTGTAATCCCCGCCTACACTGCAAAACACAACCATTTTTTTTGCGTGTGTGTGTATTTTGACGAAATTTACACCCAACAATGTGCGGAGTGCAGACTTCTTAGTGTGTACGTGCACGCCCTGGGAAGTGTGTGCATATGCCATGGTACTCGCCACAGGATAGCCCTGTAGCTAGTACACACATTAAATTAAAATATTTTTTAACTATAAATTCGCTAGGATTTTGTTTTACACGAGACTTACGTACAGAGTTGGCGTCTCCGTACCCGCTCGCAAGGACTTTGCAGTCGTGGGGGCCCCGGGCCGGCCCGGGCCGCCGCCTCCACCAATGGGCGGGCGCGCAGGACAGCGCCGCCCCCTGCGGGGCGCACTGCGGCCCGTGCCCCCCGTGGGGCCGCGGCGCGGTCCCAGCACGGCCCTTGTATCGATCCCCCTGGGGCAGCGGGGGCCTCGGCTCGGCCCGACACGGCCCGACTCGGCTCGGCCCGGCTCGGCCTGGCTCGACTCGTCTCGGGGTGCCCCCAGCTCCCACAGGGCCCCGCCCGGGCCAATGTGGGTCGAGAGGCGCGTGGCGTGGCCCCCAGGGGGCGTGGCCGGCGGGGCCCCATGGGGGGCGGGGGCCCCGCGGGGCGTGGGCGCTGCGCCGGGTGCGCCGTGCCGCGCCGTCCAGCCAGGTGCCAGGGGCCGCGGCGGCTGCTCTCCCAAGATGGCGCCCGGGTAGCCTCTTCACCGAGAGAGCCACTTACCTGAAATAAGAAAAAAACGGGATTGAAGGAAACAAAATTTAGTTCCTGAAATCGACTCCTTTTTAACTAAAATTTAGTTTTATTTAATATGGTTGAACAAATAAAAATTTGATCTACCTTATTAAATTATTCGATCAAATCGGACAAAGTTTAGTTCAAAAAGCTAATTCTTTTGGTCGGTTTTCAATAATTTCGTCCCCTTAACTAAATGGTCTGCTGAGTGTGGACTGCTGCCTGCGGTTCTATCCTCCTCATCGACGGAGGGAAAAAGGATGGGGACGGCGAGTGAGTTGATGAAGAAGAGATAGAAGATAGATGTGTTCCAGCTAGGAGCAGGTCGGGCCCGGTCTCTCTCTCTCTCTCTCTCTCTCTCTCTCTCTCTCTCTCTCTCTCTCTCTCTCTCTCTCTCTCTCTCTCTCTCTCTCTCTCTCCTCCTCCGCCATCAATCGGATTATGACCTGCAGGCCAGTCTTATTTACGCCGCCTTAACTCCATTCCGCTCCATTATATTTGGCTGATGGGAAGAGAGAGAGAGACAGAGATACAGAGAGAGAGAGAGAGAGAGAGAGAGAGAGAGAGAGAGAGAGAGAGAGAGAGAGAGAGAGAGAGAGAGAGAGAGAGAGAGAGAGAGAGAGAGAGAGAGAGAGAGAGAGAGAGAGAGAGAGAGAGAGAGAGAGAGAGAGAGAGAGAGAGAGAGATGGAATAAGAGAGATTCAGTGGAGAAAATTGGCTCGCACCACATTGGTCGTGCAGGCAGGCGCCCTGCCCAGCAGTCCAGCGATGAGACCGTCTCCAGGTTACATGAGACCGAAGTGAACAATATAAAATAGGTCAATTTGGTCCCTTGACTGGACCCTTTGAACTAGATGGTCCTTTGGGTGTACCCAGAGAGAGAACCATCACACTAGTACGCAAGCGCAGTTTGCACTGCAGCCCGCTTGGGTTTGCGGGCTACTTATTGCCTTCTGAAGAGAGGGGCGGGGCGGGGCGGGGCGGGGCGGGGCGGGGCGGGGCAGCGGTGAGCGATCTCACTAAGCCGGGTCGGGTCGGGACGGGTCCGGCTACAGCAGACTGGGCAGGGCGTTAGGGCTTCTTAGCCGCCCGGTCCTAATTGGCTGCTGTACAGGGGATAGCGGTGGAGGGCCGCCCGCCCCGCCCCGCCCCGCCCCGCCCCGCCCCGCCCGTCTTGGACACGGCTGTCACGCTCGAGCAGCGAGCGACTCGTCATCGACACCGGCGGGAAACAATACGCTGGCTATATCTTTTAGATGTCTCGTTAATAGCACTAATAAGCACTAAAAAGGTTCATTGATTTTTTTTAACTGCAGTGAAAAAGAAATATGGTTGTAGACCAGATCCAATAAAAATGGTCGTGGACCAGATTTAGTGCAAATAAAAAAAAATTGATCACAGACCAGATTTAATAAAAAAAAATTATCGCGACTGCACCGTGTTTCAGTGTTCTCTCAGGATGATCGCGCCTGCATGGGAATCGAAGCTCGTCAGTTTTCCATTGAGGCGTGAGGCTGCGCTCCAACCCCTTCAGGAGAGAGGGGCGGGGCGGGGCGGGGCGGGGCGGGGCGGGGCGGGGCGGCGGAGCATCAGCGGATCACAGTGATTGCTGCAGACTCAGCCATTTTGCTGGCGGTGGCCGAGTCGTGATTGTGATGGTCTCAGGAGAGAGGCGGCCGCACGCGCCCACCACCCCGCCCCGCCCCGCCCCGCCCCGCCCCGCCCCGCCCCGCCCCGCCCCCAGGAGCTGAACCGGAGCTCGAAACACCGACACAGCCGTGGCCTGGCCTGGCGTGGGCGAGGCCCAGGTGGGGCCCGCCGCGGAGGCTAAGAGCCGCCGTTTGAACGATCCATTTTTCTTTTGCCTTTTGCCACAATTAACAGGGTACTCCGTCGACACAAATGTGCCCACTGTACCGGGCGTTTCTTTGAATGTGTTGCGGGATTGCATACGCCTTGCAGGCGCCTTGCGGGCGCACGGGGTAGGCAAACCCGCAACACTAGAGCAGAGTCAATAGCAGCAACCATGAGTGGCAAAGAATTCTCTCTTCTTACTTTTCCTAATTTTTTCCCACACTCTTCCTCCTCCCTTCATCCTCCTCCTCCTCCTCCCCCTCCTCCTCCTCCTCTTCCTCCTCCTCCTCCTCGTCCTCGTCCTCCTGCTTCTCCTCGTCCTCCTCCTCCTCCTCCTCCTCGTCCTCGTCCTCCTCCTCGTCCTCCTCGTCCTCCTCGTCCTCCTCCTCCTCGTCCTCCTCCTCCTCCTCCTCCTCCTCCTCCTCCTCCCCCTCCTCCTCCTCCCTTCCTCCTCCTCCTCCCTTCCTCCTCCTCCTCCTCCTCCTCCTCCTCCTCCTCCTCCTCCTCCTCCTCCTCCTCCTCCTCCTCCTCGTGTCCCTGCAAGTCTGGGCGCTCCGGCCCGTCCCGGTCAGCCCGCGCCACGCCACGCCACCCTGGCTGGCATTGGAGATAAGCAATTTTCGTGGCTCGTGATTGGTGGGAATCCCCTGGGAGGAAAACTCCATCTACAAATGAACGGCCGTGACAAGAGCTATAATTCGTGCGAGCGAGACGGAGCCAGTGGGAAGACCAGGGGGGAAGAAGGTGAGTGAGTGAGAGAGAGAGAGAGAGAGAGAGAGAGAGAGAGAGAGAGAGAGAGAGAGAGAGAGAGAGAGAGAGAGAGAGAGCAAAGGGAGGAGACGGGACATGAAAGCCCGGGAAAAAGGGAGAGCATTTTTGGTGGGCGTGAGGAGGGGGAGGAGGCAAAGCGTGAAGGAAATGACACTGCCTTAAGTAGATTGAAACAGCACCGCGCCAGCGTAGCGAAAGGCGAGCAAGAGTCACGGGCCCTCGAGTGCTTTACAAAGTGTGTGCATGTCGCACACTTGTGGGTGTTTGAATTTTTATTCGTATACACTGCAACTAGTAAGGTGCGAACACTTTAAAAATTTTGAGTCGTTCGGGGAAACGAAAAAAATGGCTGATTAGTTTTTCAGCGCACGCCGTTCTAAAAGAGAGAATGCGCAGTAATTGCGATGATTTCTTCCAAGTCCTGCGACTTTGGAATTTGCTCTACAAATCTGTTACCTGCGGATACGATCGGTTTCTCTTTTTATCGGCACATTTGCGAGCAGGTAATCAAATAACGGTGAACAAATTAGGTGCTCTTGTGCCGGGCCGGGCAGGGGGGCGTCCGGCCGCCCCTCCCCTCCCCTCCGCTCCCCTCCCCTCCCCTCCCCTCCCCTCCCCTCCCCCGCCCCTTCTCACGTGCGGACCGTATTCGTCTAACTAGCGGCGTAAAAAAAAAGACCGCGAACGGTGCGCACCCTATTCGGACTGGTCGTTTGGCTGAACGTACGAGGGCGTGGCGAGGCGGGGCGGGGCGGGGCGGGGCGGGGCGGGGTGGGGTGGGGCGGGGCCGGGCCGGGGGCCAAGAGCGTTAGGTTAGGTGGTCAGACGTGTAACGGCCTTGGAAGTGCCACGTAAATACTGCTTACCAAATCCACCTCCTCCGCCCCGTGGGCCGGTGGCCCAGGCCAGGCTTGGCCAGGCTCCTGACCCCGCCCCGCCCCGCCCCGCCCCGCCCCGCCTGACCGCATCCCGTAGGTCGCCGTGGTGGGCCCGGTTGGCCCGGTACTGCTCCCCCAAACACGAAAAACAAACACCACCCGCCCGAAGGTGCAACACTAAACGTTTTGCTGTCTTACTCAGTTGGTATTTTTTTTTGTGTTTTTATCCCTGGTTTTTATCCAAGAAACAGCTAAGCTGGCCTCTGTGGATCCCTAACGTTAGACTCAAAAACGGTGTAAAATAACTGAAATTCTACTACTGAATTTTCAGATAATTTTTCTTTTCACAGTATAAAGCAGTGTGCATATGAGATTGGAGGCGCAGGGTACACGACAGCGTACCTGAGGAGGACCGCTGGCAAGGATCTCTCCTTCCTAGAGGGTGAGGCTGATCGCGTGCAGGGCGAGGGCTGCGGGCCGGGCGGGGCCGGGCGGGGCGGGGCGGGGCGGGGCGGGGCGGGGCGGGACGGGGCGGGGCGGGGCGGGGCGGGGCGCCTTGTTCTGTCTACGCATACATTACGGCAGACGTGAGATATGGGTGTGGGGCTTCATCGCAAACTTCTCATTTTCAGCCCCTCCCTCTCTCCCTCCCCTCCCTCCCTCTCACTCCTCTCTCCCTCTCACTCCCTCCCTCCCGCTCCTCGCAACCTCTTAGTCTGTGACGTTTGACTCGGGAGGACACTCACCCATTTCCCAATGGCAAACCCCCCCAAAAACCCCCTGGGGAACTCCCTATGTCACCTCTGCAGCCGAGATGTGCGCAGATTTACTGCGTGTAGTATTTTTGCAATGATAATTTGCTGACAGTAGCGAAGCATTCTGTGTCAAAATCATGTGTCCTTGAAAATTTGCAATTTTACGGTTTGACATCGCCGCAGGTTTACGATCATGGCGTCGTGGAAAATTTCACCGTGACCCCTCACAACCATTTCTCACAGTGTTCGATCTGGAATTTCGCCGTACTGTAAGCTACAGTACTAGTGCTGCAGAGTTCATTGTAGCTTACAGTGAAATTCACCGCAAGCCTTTTACCAGTGTGGTCCGCCCGAGGGGCCCCGCCCCGCCCCGCCCCGCCCCACCCCGCCCGGCCCCGCCCCGCCCCGCCCCGCCCCGCCCCGCCGCCCGGCCTCGCCAGCACTACATCTCGCACCTCCTCTTCGCTAACGGATTGCGCTTACTTTCCGCCCGGCCTGGTCTGGCGTCGCCGGGCGTCGCCTCTCCCTCCGGACGGCGCCGGGCGCCGGCGTCGCACCGGTGAGCCGTAGCGCTTAGGTAGGGCCGATCGTACTGCGAGCGCGAGAGGAAAGAAACCTCTTTACTCTAAAGTTTAAAAAAATGGAATTGCCTGATTTCAGGGAGTCTCCATTTGTTAAACTCAAGTGTGACACTGCTGTGCACTTACGATATATTTCTCAGTGCAATCCGCCTTCTTGTATGACGAGTGTAAACAACATTACTGCGGCTGTGTTAGCAAGGTATTATTTTCCATTTCTTCCCTTTCTAAAATCCTCAGGGATTCAAGATTCAAGTTCGAATTTTCTTTAAATTAATAGAAAATTTAAACTTGCTTAATACTCCGCAGGTATTTTACCGCATAGAGTCTATACGCGCGTCCACATCGTATTAGTCTTAATGCAGAAGAGCTTTGCGTTAAGCAGCACCGATAGCGCCTAGCCTGGCCCGGCCCTGGGCGTGGCGTGGCGGGGCGGGGCGGGGACGAGTCCTCCTGGCCCTGGCCCCGGGCCCAGCCATTATCTTGGACCTCTCTTCCCCGCCCCGCCCCGCCCCGCCCCGCCCCGCCCCGCCCCGCCCCGCCCCGCCCGTGACTGTGTCGCCCTAATGCCCTCGCACCATTAAGCGTTTAGCTGTGCGGTCAGCACCATGAGGGCGAGGTGGGTCGGGTCGGGTCGGGTCGGGCGGGGCGGGGCGGGGCGGGGCGGGGCGGGGCGGGGCGGGGCGGGTGGACCTCACATTAGGACTGAACTAAACCGCAGCGGTGGGGTAATGCGCGCTCTCTACACGCACTCACACGCACTGCGCCGTGCCGAGAGTGACCGGCTGCGCCTCTCTGGAACCATCTTTATTCATATTGAGCATGTTTTTTTTTGAAAAGTTACTGAGAGCATTAATTACGGGCGGTGAATAATAGTAATGCATATACATCATTGCGGGGAAAAAAGTTATTCGCGACACCGGGATTCCAGGTAACCCTTTCTAGTGAATATTAGGAACTTGGCCCGCTAGGGGTTACTATTTCTCACCAGGGAGGGAAATTAAATAAAATGCATGTTAAAAACGTGACTACTAACTAACGCAGTAGAGTCGCGGTATCGGCTAATGTCCTGTCTACTTTCGTCTACTATCGATCTACTAACGACTGGAATAATTTATTTTCGCATGCACTGTTGTGGGCTGGTCTACTTCGCATCGGTCAACATGTTCAGCCAGCTCCATTTCCAGCCAGCTCCTGGAGAACTTGCTGTAGTCATTGGGCTGCTCCCCCCCGCCCCGCCCCGCCCCGCTCCACCCCGCCCCGCCCCGCACAGCAAATACGCTTGGCGGCAGCGCTGGCTGCTGCGTGCCTCCATTGTTTATTGTGGAACAATATAAGGGAATCGCAGAGTGAAAAATAAAACGTGCTGATTTATTGAGCCGTTCGGTTCGACTGTTGACCCGGGTGGGCGGCTGCTGCTGCTGTGCCCGCCCCGCCCCGCCCTGCCCCGCCCCACCCCGCCCCCGCCCACCTAACCTCTCTTATCGCAACGCCTTCCCGGGGCCCGCGCGTCTCGCCTCCCCTCCCGTCCGCCGCTGACCCCGGCGTCAAATATTCATCCCCTCCCCTCCTCCCTCCTCCCCCTCCCCTCCTCCCCCCTCCCCGCTAGGATATGGCACGGCGTTTGCTGTCCATATCTTGGCAGGCGACACACGAGCAGGCCCGCCAGGCCCGGCCCGCCAGGCCCGCAAGGCCGCGGGCGATTCGAATGGCGCGACATTCCGGGGGCGACCCCGAGCGGAGCGGGGCGGGGAGGGGCCGCGTTAAAAAAAGATATTCAAACAACATGTCCCGGACAGTCGAACTGTATGTGCGTGAGAGAGAGAGAGAGAGAGAGAGAGAGAGAGAGAGAGAGAGAGAGAGAGAGAGAGAGAGAGAGAGAGAGAGAGAGAGAGTGTGTGTGTGTCCCACACACAACGGCCTCGAGCCTTAACATCCATTATGCAAGTTACATTTCCCGTCCCCGGGCCTGCACGGGGCCCGGCCCCGGGGCGTTCCCACGGGGCGTGGCGGGGCGCGGCGGGGCGCGGCGGGGCGTGGCGAGGCGCAGCGGGGCGCGTCTACTTTTGCCGCTGCTGCTGAACGCAAGGGGCTCAACTGCCGCTATGCACTTTCTTACCGCGGGCTGCGGTGAGGCGGGAGTCAGACGACGAGAGAGAGCGAGAGAGAGAGCAGAGAGAGAGAGAGAGAGAGAGAGAGAGAGAGAGAGAGAGAGAGAGAGAGAGAGACGGAGAGACCATGAGATCAAATAGAATCGCGCCGGGCGCCTGCCGAGTGCAGGGTAGGCAGCGTGCTCAACAGGCGTGCATCGCATTGCCTACCGCGCGGGCGCTGCGGCCCGCCGGGGCGCCTGACGAGTGCAGGGTAGGCAGCGTGCTCAACAGGCGTGCATCGCATTGCCTACCGCGCGGGCGCTGCGGCCCGCCGGGGCGCCTGACGAGTGCAGGGTAGGCAGCGTGCTCAACAGGCGTGCATCGCATTGCCTACCGCGCGGGCGCTGTGCCTGTATAGTGTCGTGGACTGAACACTATCAGGGTGTATGACGTGGGACGTGGGCCCGCCAGTGTGTGTGTGTGGGAGAGAGTGAGTGTGTGTGTGTGGGCTCGCGCGCGTGCAGGGGCGCGCTCGCCGACCGGCGACACCCATAAAATTTTATTGGTCATTCCAAAACTAATAAAGGAATCTTTATGAAGTCACGGAGCCGGCGCCGGCGCCGCCACCGCACTGCGAGGATGCCCCGCTCCTCGGACAGCATCGGCGTGCAGGTGGCTCCCAATCGAGTCCCCGGGGGACCCGGCTCGCGAGCGAGCGAGAGAGAGAGAGAGAGAGAGAGAGAGAGAGAGAGAGAGAGAGAGAGAGAGAGAGAGAGAGAGAGAGAGAGAGAGAGAGAGAGAGAGAGAGAGAGAGAGAGGGTCTTAGTGGTCGAACGTAATGTAAAATGCTGCCCAAAAGGGTTACACTTCGTCGTAAAGTCATACGCACATTCTGACACCAGCACCCTCCCTCTCTTTTCATCCTCGGCCGCCTGCGCTCTCCTCTCCGTCGATGTGGCGAGGGAGGGAGGGAGGAAGAGAGAGCGGGAGGGAAGGAAAGAGAGAAGGAGAGAGAGGGAGAAAGCAGGGAAATTTTGACGTGGTGAAATTGGATTTAAGATTTAAAAACTTCAAAGTTTTAAGCAAGTACAGTGCAAATGTGTTCGTGTCATATTTCCCCGCCGGAAAGTAAATTTTTACCGACCATTGCTCAACAGATCTCGACTTATATCGATAATTTTGGCAGTGTCCCGCGGCGGGGCAGCTGTTGCGGGCGGGGCAAATGTCCCCCGAGTGCACCGCCCCCCTCCAACCCCTTCCAAACTCCTGGAGGCGGCAGAGGGCAGGGCAGGGCGGGGGGCGGGGGCGTCCAATCACAAATAGCGGTGCTGAAAAAGGCTCTCTCATTGTGCTCTCTCTCTCTCTCTCTCTCTCTCTCTCTCTCTCTCTCCCTCTCCCTGTCTCTCGCGCCCGTTCTTTGTTTCCGCCACCGCAATCACTCAGGCATGCTGCTGTGCACCCACACTGCTTTTCATTTGGCACTGAAACCAAAACCACTCGTCGCAGTGAACCGCGTACGGCGATGGGAGGAGGACGAAAGAAACGCCACTCCAGTGGCCATGAGGCACAGACTTATTTCTAGCCAGGCGGCAAAGACCATGGCAAAATAAAATATTAAAAAAAAAAAAAGAATTTAATATTGGCAACGATCACTGCCAAACAAATAACAGGGTAACCTTTCTCTCAGAATTCGACGGGCGCGGTACGGGGCGGGGCGGAGCGAACGGCGGCAGACACGTGCTGCGAAATGTGTGAACAGCAAGAGAGCAGCTTCGATTGAAGAAAAAATAAATAAAAATAAAGCATCGAAACAAAAGCGATCGTTCGCCTCCCCCTTTCACGGTGTGCGATATCGCGCAAGATTTTTTCCCGCTGGCTGCCTGGACTGGCCGGCTCACTCAGCAGGACGGGCTGTGCACCCCCCACACTTGGCCGGCGCCTGTTCATTTGCGCCGCCGTGTCCGATTGGCAGACGTATGAATTATTTGCAATTAATTTGGACAGGTTGCGTTTGTTGCGCGCAGCGGGCGTTTTCTATTCACCTTGTTGTGTCGAGACAAAGTGGCACTGGCGTTGGGGGCGGCGGCCGTATACATACACATGACAATCACAATGGACATGAGGTGTTTGATTTTTTTTTATTGGGGGGCTGTTTTTATTTTGTTGTTGTTTTGTGTTTCGCTGTTGCTGGGCACAGTGAGGCGTGGAGAGCGCGCGCTGCATGGGCGGGTATAGTACGGGTTCTTACGACGTAAAACAGGTATGCAGAGAGTCTGCGGAGGGCGCCGAAGCCGAAAGGCGTTCGCTCTCTTCGTGGCCGTACGCAAGAAATGCGTTTCTCGGAGGGGCGGGGCGGGGCGGGGCGGGGCGGGGCGGGGCGAGCGTCGGTGTCCAGTCGTTAGTTGCGATTACTCACAGATTGGCCGCGTGGACAAACACATTGTGTTTGCGGCCCGCAGCAGCCTGCCCGGGGGTAGTCTCACACATTGGGCAAACAGAACACCGTACGGACGCCGTACGGACACCGTACGGACACGGGCCAAGATAGCACAGGACGAGGAGCGGAGCGGAGCTCGTGTTTGACAATTAGCTTTTGTCTTATTCTCGTACACTGCCGCAAAGACGCGTGCCTATACACTTTGAAAAATATCTTGGTAGATTTACGATAAATGTTGTAAATTACGATGTACGAAATATGTTGTAAATTTACGACGGACCTTTTTTTGCTCGTGAATGAATTTCAAGTGCTTGTAATTTTACGAATTGCAATTGTAATTTTACAACCACAAATTTCGTGGAAAATTTTCCCGCAAACCTACGAATGTTTTCACAGTGTACAAAGGACGTGGGAGATGCAAACATCGATGTCACACTGGGAACCCAAAGTGTTTAAGTGTCGCAGACTTGTACTTACTTGAAGTGTACGAATAATGAAAATTGACACAAGTGTGCGACATTTTACACACTTTGGCTTTCCAGTCGAGCGAGCGATTTCTTTAAACTTTGAAGCGCGGGGGGCGTACGACGTCATACCTGTTTGAGTGTCGGAGTGCACGGAGCTGCTGGCTGGCGCTGGCGCTGGTGCTGGTGCGGGGGCGGGCGAGCACGGGGCTGTCCGGGGTGGTGGACGTCCCGGGGGAAGTCCCTTCTCACCGGGCGGGGCGGGGCGGGGCCGGACCATAGGCCGCGCATCCTGCCAACAATAAATCCATCATAACGCATCGTCTTTCATGCATGCGGATGGGCGGGGCGTGGGTGGGGCGGGTAGGGGCGGGGTGGGGCGGGGTGGGGCGGGGCGGGGCGGGGCGATCGTCCCCGTAACGATGTGGTCAGGGGCCGGGCCGGGTGGGATTGGCAATTATTACACGCCTTTTTGGATTCCGGGGGCGGCGGGCCGGGCCTGTCTCCGGACCCGCCATGACAAATGACGGGTCACTGTCAGCAATTGACCACCAATCAACGCAAACATTTATTTCCCGCGAGTGTCCAGAAAACAAAATAATCCGTATCTCAAGTGGAAACACACGTGATACAAAGCACTTCCCTTCGGGGGTGTAGTGCTTTTACAGAGGCTGGTCTCCTTGACTTTGGATGTACCACTGACTCAGCTATACCGGTGCGCCGCGGCTTGCGACCTCGCCCGCCCCGCCCCGCCCCGCCCCGCCTCAGCCGGTCCCGGAGAAAATAAAAGAAATTACCAACCGGTGTATGGTGGCGGCGATGGTGGCGGGTCTGAGACTCGCCATCAAGTATTCACGAGGTCTGATGAAAACAAGACAAAGACACTGGCACGCCCGCCCCGCCCCGGGCTAGCTGGCACTGCCGCCCGGCCCCGGCCCGCCGCCCCAGCGACCCATGAGGGACCGTCGTAAAATCTCGCGAAATGGCGGAAAAATTACTTGGGAATGGTTTGGTGCCGTAAAAGGCGGCGTCCGGGAGTAAAAAGTGAGCGCAAATCGGCTCCGCTTTAAATATGCATGTGACCTCTTTCAGACGCCTTCAGAGTACTGCGAGCCAGCGCGCCGCGCCGCGCCGCGGACCGGAAGCAGCAGCCAGCCTCCCGTCGGGACCGAGCAGGCCGCCAAACAGAACGGAGAAGAAATTTATCAAAATTGGGTTTCAGGTGTATTCCATCATTTTAAAAGTTCGGAGAGGCTACAAATGATTGTGTCTGTGGTGGGGTTTCGAACGTTGTTGTTTCTATAGCGGCTCAAACAAGGTGTTTGTTTCTAGGGGGCTTGGTAGATTCGGTTCGGACGCATCGGGCCGCACTGCGTGTTTGAGCAATGACAATGATTTGGTATGTTTCCACGGGGAATGGCTCCGGTCAAGTGGGCGAACGCCCCGCCCCGCCCCGCCCCGCCCCGCCCCGCCCCGCCCCGCCCCGCCCGAGCAGAGAGGGTTGTCAACACTATTTGACCGCACAGGCCGCCCGCCCCGCCCAACCTCGACCTCCTCTGGTTTCGATTACCTTTCGTTCCTCAAATACGATTTCAGTTTGCGCAGGAAACGCGCGCGGCCGCGCACCTCAGAGAGAGAGAGAGAGAGAGAGAGAGAGAGAGAGAGAGAGAGAGAGAGAGAGAGAGAGAGAGAGAGAGAGAGAGAGAGCGCTCTAAAACTGCGCTCTTGCGGTCCAAGCCAAAACGCCTTTTTTGGAAAGGACGACATTTTTTGGGGTGAGACAGAAGACAGCAGTAGGACACTTGATGGCCAAAAATTGTAGATAAGTTAATAATTTTAGCAGTGTATGGGTTCTGGCTGGCGACACGATAGTGTTGGTCTTCCTGTCTTGAGGCGGTGGCACTCGCGAAATATTCATGCGCTTCTCGACAGCCAGAGAGGGAGAGAGAGAGAGAGGGAGAGAGAGGGAGGGAGAGGGAGGGAGAGAGAGAGGAGAGGTGGGAGGGGCGGAATGTGTACTCCCCGTGACCAGCGGAACGTGTCATGCGATTTAGAAGGCCGTGCCTCATGTTTACTAACAGGGCCGCCAGGGAGCGCTGGTGGCGCCCGCCCTCCCGCCCTGCTCTGCCTGCCCCGGGGCGGGGATGTGTGTCACCAAACAAATGAAGAGAGCTCGCCCTCCGAGGAAAACACAGCACGGCGCAGTGCGGGAGCAGCAAGGAGGAAGGGTCTGCCCTGCTCCAAGGTTCCCCCTCCCCCACAGCCCGGTGGTCCAGCTACCCCGACCGCTCTGAGACACCGTCGCGCCAGGTACAGGGAAACTCCATGTGTCGTACAGCCACCGCAGTCAACAGCAGGGTTTTGTCGAAATGACATCATTTGATGTCATTGTTAAAATTTCGTCATTTTGGTGGCCACGTTTGACATCATTTTGATATCAGAGGTGGCCACAACAATGACAAAATTTTGACAAATTATCTGAGTTTGACAAAATTTTGTTGACTGGGACAGTGCAAGCTTGTAAATTTACAAGCACTGCGTATCGACTAGGACGCATGGTACACCTGGGAGACATCACATCCCATGACGGTCCGATGAGCCATGGGGAGAGCACCATGGGATTGCACGGGACGGGGTACCGTGTCTGTGGCGTGCTCCGCTCCGCCCCTGCCGCTGCTCGTCTTACAGCGTGAGCCAGCCCGACTTTGATGACCTTCCCGAGTGAGAGTGGCCCTGCCCCGCCCCGCCCCGCCCCGCCCCGCCCCGCCCGGCCCCGCCCCGCCCCGCCCGGCCCGGCCCCGCAGGGCCCGCCCCGAGGAGGAAGGGTTGCGGAGCAAACACCTGCAGGCGGGCGAGGCCAGGCCAGGCGCCCCGGCCGCGGTTGACCAAAGCTATCAGACATTCTCTCAGAGCCGCATTGACACAGCCAAGTCAAACTGCAGCGGGGCCGGGAGGGGCACGGGCGCGGGCAGGGCCTCCACGGCCTCCTCGGGGACGCGCGCGGGCCACTCGCCTCTCCACACGATGTGAATGTTTAACTGCTGTCCTCCAGGGCGGCCGGGCCGGGCGGGGCCGTCACCGCGGAAGCTGAGAGCTCCGCATGGCCTAGCGCAGGTGGAGGTGCTGCGCGGAAAAGCTTTTTAGCGGGATTTTTTGACCGATATTGCGCTAGCCGAACGCGTTTCGGTGAGCGTCGTTCGTCCTGTACGTCCCCTAAAAAATGATAAAAAAAATGAACCCTCCGGGCATTACAAATTGCATCACTTTACAGTTTCATTCTGCTGCTGGCGGCCGGCCGGGCCCCGCCCCGCCCCGCCCCGCCCCGCCCCGCCCCGCCCCGCCCCGCCCCGCCCCGCCCGCGGACTCTTCTGCGACCGCATCGCGTCGGAGCTGACGGACGGACGGCCTTCCCTGCTTCCCCAAAATGTAAATAAATCACATGGGCAGAAATATGTTAAGGCAAAAAGAAAAAAGCACAGAACAGAAAGAAGAAAAGGGAAAAAAATACATGCGACGCACAAACAAATGTTGGAAACAAGGTTAGGCGTTAGGCCCTGCCTCTGTTCCCGCCCCGGTCGGGTCGGGAGGGCCCCGCCCGCCCGCGGCCCCGCGGCCCCGCGGCCCCGGCAGGCCCGCAGGCGGAGGAGAGGGCGCGGCGCACGGCACGGCGCCAAAGACATGCAAAGAGTGTGGTCAGACGTCAAGGCATCGGGCGGGAATGCAGTGTCTTGTCTGAAAATACGACACACAACCTAAAAAGTTTCCCTTTTCCGCGGCGCCACCATATCCCCTATATGGGCTCAGCTCGGCTGCGGGACCATACCGACTTTCTCACTTTTTCTAAAGCAATTTTTAATGCGCGTCGAGGTGCGAAGTCGAGACCAGAGGGCAGCTGCAGAGTGGTGGCTGGCTGTCCACCGCCCCGCCCCGCCCCGCCCCGCCCCGGTACAAGTCGCCCCGAAAGTGCCTTTCAGAGTTAAACTGGCCTTCCCCCTCCGCCATCCGCGTCGATTCGCGAAACAGAAAACAGCAGACCTTTATTTTTTTCCTTTACCGCGTACACTGGATGACGATAGCTGCTAAAGTCTTGAATGTGAAAGACTTTCTGGAGTACTGTTTTATCACACTTAGAGTGGGCAGCTCAAGGGCGTTGCGATCACCCTGCCGTGAGCCGCATCGCTAAACAAAGACCAGCTCCCCGCTCATTTCACCGCCAAATTCTCCCCGCGGATCTTTACTGATTGATTCAATCTTGGCGCCCCGCCCCGCCCCACCCCACCTCGCACGGCCAGTTACACCTCGGGGCGGGGCGGGGTGGGGCGGGGTGGGGCGGGGTGGGGCGCTGCAAAAGTATTCCGGTCATGGACGACTGCGCGGGCCTCCTGCGATGATTTATGGGCAAAATGACGGGCGCCTCTTCCAGGACAGCAGGCAGACATCCCTCGAGAGACGCCCCGCCCCGCCCCGCCCCGCCCCGCCCCGACCCGCCACGCCCCACCCCGCCCCGCCACGACCTTCCACCTGGGCGCCCCCCGGACACCACTCCAAAAGCGTATCGGTACCGAATGTTGCAAGTACCGATGCTCGGCTGTAAGGGTGTTTATTGAGTACAGCTACATAAGCCGAATAAACCTATGACTGTTATGTTTTTTTTTCAGTGTATTCCACTGAGTCCTGAACCGGGCAAAGAAGATGAATCAACTGATTTCAGTCTACAGTTTTTGTTCTCCTTCCTTGCGTGTGAAGACGAGATGAATACAACACCTGGGATATTCCGGTTTCTATCCAAATCCGCGAAAATCATACTCTATCGGGCGCGGCAAAATGCACCCACACAACGCATGGTCCTAGCACCCTCACACACCCCTCAGGAAACAAAAACCAGGGTGGGAAAAAAAAGAGAAAACTATGAAAAACGTGCGCAGGAAGAATAATAACTCATTCCTGCTGGTTCAACTCCCGAGAGACTTTCTCTAAAAATGGGCGTCCGACGACAGAAAGTCGGGAAACAGAGGCGGGGCGGGGCGGGGCGGGGCGGGGCGGGGCGGGGCGGGGCGACCACACCGGCCGCGCCGCGCCCCTCCGGCCGGCAGGCACCACGTCGAGAAAAAGTTGAGGGGGCCGTGCCGGGCGGGTCTTCCCTGCGGGGAGGAAGAGAGGATATAACGCTGAACAAACACGCACGTGGTATATGTATGGTTATTTACAGTGTAACGAGGACGGAAGGGGTCACACAGTGAGTGTCACACATAACGGGGTTACCCTGCAAAAATAAAAGTCCAAGGAGGCGCGCGGGCGTAGGCGGGGGCTTGCAGGTGAATCAATATGGTATTTCTTACGAGGGACCTCGCAGTCTGCATGCCCTTGTTTGTGGGAACTAATGGTGCGCATGCGGACGCCAAGGAGGACGGGGCGGGGCGGGAGTGAGTGACCTGGGGTGTCACACGACATAAGAGATATGACAAATGGTAAGGCCGCTCCGCCCCGCCCCGGCGCTCCAGGTGTGTGTGCGTGTGTGTGTGACATGTGTGCCTGTGTAGGTGACTTTGCGTGAGTCATACCACCACCCGTTTGAAAAAGGCCGCCCTAACCTAACACACACGCACAGGCTTGCTTGAGGGTCTCGGTGCTCCTCGGGGGGTTCTCCCCTGGGGCTGACCTCCTCCTCCTCCGCGTCCAGGAACTTATGACTGCCAATAATGGGCTCCTGTCGCTGCGCGGCTGAGCAGCGCTGAGCGCGCCGGCCTCAGCCGGCTGAGCACAGAGTGACGAATCGTGAGAAGCTGTGGGAGGAGGGTTGTGTCCCGGCCCGGCCCGTCCGAGACCCCCACAAGGACCGCCATTGTCAGCAAACAAACGCGGCAAAGGGTATAAGCGCTTGGGGAAGCCGTGATGTGTTTCTGGTTAGCACGCGGCTGGCTTGTTGTCGCTGTCGTTGTTGAACACCTTGACCTTGTCGCAGCGCTACGCCGCGAAGCGTATTCGAGCGGGAGCTCTTCGAAACTAATTCCAATCAACCTCCCCAATGTATGAACAATCTGTGTAAATATACGCATAGAAAAAAAAAATTGTTTGGGACCCGCATTAACGAAATGTTAACCGCGAATTTCTCCGCGAAAGGATTCGCGATATGATTCGCGGCGACTGCTGGTCCGAAAACGTACTTACACGGCAGCGGGGGATGTAAATGCGACATTTATCGCGCAAAAGCGGCATGAAGAGAAGTAACTGCGGCGGGGGCGGGTGGCGAAGGTCGGTACTTTACGACGGCGCCGGCCCGACCGCAGCCTTCCGTTTCCGGTCCATATCGCGCGCGTCGCTCACACGATAGGGGGGGGGGGGGGTGCCATATCTCGCGGACGCGTCGCACTATACCACGCGCCCGTGACAGCGACCGTGCTATACTGCCGCCCCGCCCCGCCACGCCCCGCCACGCCACGCCCTCTCACCTCGCACCTGCTGAATGAAATTGAAAGGGTGGCGCGGAGCGGCGGGGCGGGGCGGGGCGGGGCGCCCGCAGGGCCCACATAAAGCTTTTGGTGAAGTGATCCATTTACTTGAGAGCCCCTTCCTTCTTCCAAACGCCCCGGGCCGCAAAGTATCTTGTCTTCCTGCTGCTGGCTCTGCGCTGCGGTGCCTCAGAGCCTGCTGCTGGCTGGCTGGCTGGTGTTTGGGCGCCTCGCCCAGCCCAGGTCGCTTATCCTGCTTTACTGCCTGAGAAATCAGTTTGCACCGCCTTGTTTATGCGCTGCGGAAGCGGGCGTCGCCGCTCCACTGTGAAAAATAGTCGCAGGTTTACGGGACAAAATTTTCCACGAAGCAGTGCAGTTGTTAAATTACAATTGCAAACCGTAAAATTACAAGCACTACATACCGTATCGGCTTGAAAAATTCGTTCACTAGAAAAACAAAAAAGGCCCGTTGCAAATTTACACGTAAATCGTAGTTTACAAAATTTATCGTAAATCTACAAAGATATGTTTCACAGTGTTGCACACTTGAGTTTGCAGTGTGACTCCGGCGCCAACCGGCGAAACAAACAAATGTAAACGAAAGGGCGTGTTCAGCCTATTTTTCTCCGCACCACCGTTTTTGTTTTTTTTTTCATACCGTCATAAACTCGCCAGACAGTAAATCGGTGGGAAAATTGGTCCCGTTATTAAATCTCGCGGGCGTTCTTCTGCCCTACGCGCGCCCCGCCCCGCCCCGCCCCGCCCCGCCCTACGGCTCCAAGCGCTTTCGCTCCGCCAGCTTTCGGATCGACTTTATGAGGATAAATCTGTAATTCCATTTTGGCGGCGACACACGCACACGCACACGGCGCGGAGTAATTACATTTCGGAAGCTCAGAGCTCACGGCGCCGTGGCGTGGCGTGGCGTAGCGTAGCGCTGCTGCGCTTTTTTTCCCATTCATTCATTCCGTAAACGAGACTTGCAGGCGGTGCGCGGCAGTCCGCGGGGACTCTGCTCCGGGCGGGGCGGGGCGGGGCGGGGCGGGGCGCCTGTATATCTGCCTGCCCCGGCACGCGGAGTGCCGCTCGCGCAGCGTGGCTGATTTGTTGTTGTTCAGTGATTTAAGACACTATCGGGTGTTAAGCTAGTGCATGTCGATTGGATGCAAAAATACTGCGTCGTTGAGTATGAAAACATAAAAATGGGTAGAACGAGATCCGTTTGCTCTCTTGACGTGCACCTTCATAAGAGCTTACAGCTATAGTACTACACAGTAAAAAAACATAGTGTTCTTTTACAACTTTTAGTATGCTAATTTTTGAGATGACAGTTACAAGTAGGCTGCAGCTTGGCCATTCCAGCACAAATTGTAAATAAAAATACAGTTAAAAGTATACCACTTTACGCATATCCCCTTTTAAAAAATAATGTTGCAAATTATATCGACTTTCAACGTAAATTTCCTGAGATTCTCCGCCGACCCCACCTCTACATGTTTGCCTTGTATTCTTGAATGACGGCGTTGTGCCTTTTCCGATACAGCTCATGAGCACCCAGTCCACGTGGGGGCACGGCCCCGCCCCGCCCCGCCCCGCCCCGCCCCGCCACGCCCCGCCCCGCCCCGCCCCGCCCCGCCCCGCCCCGCTCCGCCCCGCCCCGCCACGCCCCGCCCCGCCCCGCCTCACTCCATGCGTTGTGAGGAGGCACGTCACCACAAGCTCAGTATTCAGCGTGTGCCCCTGAACCCCAGGGGTGGTGGGCCCCCGCCCCGCCCCGCCCCGCCCCGACCGCCGGGAACAGGACCTCACACCCTGATTCACAGACACCACCGCCCCGCATCTGGCCGCCTGGGACACGGGGCCCGGGCGTGGCGGGGCGGGGCGGGGCGGGCATCGCTGCGAGTGATACCGCGCGGAGCTGGAAGTATTATTCCATCGGAAACAAAAAGCTCCGAAGCATTATCATTATTGGAAAGTCATCCCCAGGAGGCGCGCCCCGCCTGGCCCCGCCCCGGCCGGAGAGGACGGCCCTTCAAGATTTCTATGAATTTCTCGACTTTTCTGATGCAGCTTTCTAATTTTCTATGCCTTCAAACTTCAAAGTTCTCGTGACGATCTTACTGTTGCCACACACAAAGGCTGTGGCCGCCGAGTCCCAGTGAAAAAAAAGAAAAAGAAAAAACTGTTTTAACTACAACCCCAAGGCTTATCAGTCATTAATGTTTCATTTCGCGTGTGTGTTTTGGTAAGCTTCACGGCCTTGGTCTGAACGTACCACCTCGCGCCACGCAGGCCGGCCTGAGCCACCTTGCTATATCACCTTCCCTTGCTCCCCACCTCTCGCCCACCGCCCCCCACCCCCGCTGCTCCTAGTTCCGGCCCGGCCAGCGCCTTCCAGCAATTGAAGTTTAGTGAGACAGACCCAGATAAAACCAGGGGAATGTGAAGGCGGTAAACTCGATTCGACCGCACTTTGTTCCTCAGGGGAAATAAAAGCCCCTCGGCCTGCTTGCTTATTTTTTTTTTTTTTTTACTCTTTTTCCTACTTTTTCGTGTCTTCTCTTCTCGCGGGTGTGCGCGGGCCGTCCCGTCCCGTCCCGTCCAGCCGAGTGTCGCCCGCCCCGCCCCGCGCGCCCCGCCGCGATCCCCCTCGCGATATGGGAGCAAGGGAAGGGTTGAGGCGGGGCGGGGCGGGGCGGGGTGGGGCGGGGTGGGGCGGGGCGGCATCAGGCAAACAGGTCCGCACCGAACAAACAGATTATTCAACCTAATCCGGGGCCATTCACATGTACTTAGAAACAGGTCCGAATAAAAAAATAAAATATATACTTTTGGTGTGGTTTCTAGAACGAAAATATCTGAAGATTAGAGCGCGTAATACGCAACGAAAAACACACCGTAGGGAAACTACCATGGATCAGGTACCACACATGGATCGTAGATTTTTTTTGGGAAGGGGGGAGGGGGAGGGGGGGGGGAGTTTGTTGCGAGAGAGAGAGAGAGTTCTGTAGAAATAACGTGAAGTCTCCTCACTGCAGTGTACCCCACCGTTTGGACATCAATTTAAAATAAGGATATCGCGAGTTGGGGACTTTTGGAGGACATTCGGAGGGCAAAAGCAAGGGTGAGGGTGAGTGGAAATGGCACAGAGAGAGAGAGAGAGAGAGAGAGAGAGAGAGAGAGAGAGAGAGAGAGAGAGAGAGAGAGAGAGAGAGAGAGAGATGGGGGAGTATAGGGGTGGAGATAGGATGCTCACTTTGCTGGGGTGGCGCGGTGGCGTCGACCTAGCGATTCTTGTAGTGCGCTCTTCCCCCGCCCCGCCTCCGTGTCAATGGGAGGAGCAATACGAATATCAAACGGGCTTCCGTATAACTTTTATTTGCATGTCAGAACCGCAGCATCTCATGCTTTCGCAGAGGACTCGAAACAATCCTAGACGCAAAACAAAACGCGCAAAAAAAGGACGCAAACATACGGAATTTTAATATGAATCTTCCTTCTGGACACGAGCTCCCACCTCCGGCCCGGCCCGGGGACAGTGGTCAAATGAGGCAGGTCGCGCGGCGCGCCCTGGCGGCGGACAGACAAAGTATGGCCGGCAGTCGCGTCTCCAAGTTGAGATGTCATTGCGAGGGGCGCTGGCGCTGGCGTGGCGCTGCCCCCGGCCCTGCTGCCCCTGCTGTCCACATGAATAATGAACAGCCGGTATTTGCGGAATTGGTGTGCGTTTTTCTTTCGCACTTTGCCCTCCTGTTTGCGCGGGGCGCGTGTAGAGGAAAGGGGATAGCAGTGAGCGGAAGCTACAGTGCGGAAACCCGCGTGTCTGAATGTCGTCGTGTAATACACTTTGCAGATGCGTATGCGAATTTCCTGTTGTATAACACGTGATCAAGGAGGGGTGTGAATTTTTTCTTCGCGTGGGCGACATTTACACACTTTGGACTACCAGTGTATGATGAAGTCGCGGGAGAAGCCCGGGAAACATTCCCACGTAACCTGCCCCATTTTACTGTTTTTGTTTTGTCTTCTTTGCAAAGTTTTTAGACAGGCTTGACTTTCCTTTACAACCCCTGCTGCTTATCAAATCACCGCGAATTATGCCCGTGCGCGCGCGAGGCGCTCCGGAGCAGCTCTGTGAATAAAGAGAAAGGCAGAGGGGAGCGGAGGCGGCGGCGGCGGCATGCATTGCCCGCCATTTTAAGTGCCGTTACAGAGCTCTGTTTGGTGCCACGGCGCTGTTGGCGAAACTGTAACGGCGGCCCTCGAGCAGGGGAGCGGCGGCGGAGACAGAAGGAAAGAGGGAGAGAAAGAAAGAGGGAGAGAGAGAGAGAGAGAGAGAGAGAGAGAGAGAGAGAGAGAGAGGACTTGCCGCAAGGGCAGCTCCTTCTTGATATTCACTGTTATGCTTCCTTCTGAGGGTCCCATGCGGAGCGACAGTAGTGTCCGGAACAGCCGGGCCGGGAGGGAGCGGCGGGGAGGGGCGGGACCAGGGGGAGGACAGGGGGAGGAGAGGGGGAGGAGAGAGGGGGGGGGGAGAGTGGGCACGCATCCCGTTTGCAATACCACTAACATGAGCCGCATTTTGCGTATACGTCACTGCGCTACAAGTCCTCTTAATTTTCAGGGGTCGACTTTTTGAGGTTAGGTTCATCACGATTAAAAGCACGCGGCTCAGGGAAATAACAAAGTCTATGAAAAGGGGTTTTTTATTTCGGAAGGGGTGGCGTTCTGTTCTCTGCTGGCAAGTAGGAGACTCTAAAGACCGGATAACGACATGACTGACGAAGCGTCTCTTGGGTCTGCCCACCACTTACTCAAGACTCCCCCCACCCCACCCCACCTGGCCTCACAGATCGCTAAACCCTTTTGCCTTCTTTTCCCCTCTAAAACTCTCGGCTTTCCAGCCCCCTCCACCTCGCCCGAGTTCCGTGCCAAGCTTCGCTTTCTTTTGCTTTGCTTGTCTTTTCCGCCTGTACACAGTCCTCGTTATGCTTGGACTCGCGACTAATATTAAGATAGTGGCTGGGGGGGGGGGGGGTAATTTTTATGGTGGCCCAATTAGGTTACCCCTGCCGAAAGAGATTGGGGCGCGATCAAACGAAACCAGGTTGGTCGACGCAGTGTGATCTATGCTGATGTACGAGAAAAGGGCAAGAGAGCAAGAGAGAGAGAGAGAGAGAGAGAGAGAGAGAGAGAGAGAGAGAGAGAGAGAGAGAGAGAGAGGAGGGCGCTTCTCTATCTTAATGAATCGTCTCTACAGGCTGCTGAAGACGTGAAGTGTTGCTGTAATTAGCGCCTTGGGTCTAGTCTCCCTTTGCCCTCCCTCTTCCCCTAATCTCGCTATCTGTCTCTCTCTCCATCTCCCTCTCTCACCGGCCGAAGTTATTTCTTGAGACCATGCCTGCTTTACGAAATCACCTCGAGGTTTTTTCAATACTTTGAATATGACAATGGAACGGAGATAGCATTAAACATTGTACAGCAGATACTGTGCAAGGTGGTTTGTGTGTTGTGTGAGGGAGAGAGAGAGAGAGAGGGAGGCAGAGAGAGGAGTGAGGGTGGGGGGTCGTTGTTGTAATATGCACCATGCGATGCCTTCTGGCGAGCCGGGGGAGGGTAGGCGAAAAAATGGTCTGCAAGTGGAGCTAGAGGGGTGTGAGGGTCAAACAATTGATACAAAATGAAGCAGGGAGCCACGCCACCCCACTGCGCACCAGCAGCACGGGGCGGGGCGGGGCGGGGCGGGGCGGGGTGGGGCGGGGTGCGGCGGGGCGGGGCCGGTGCCTCTGCTCAGGTCTCACTTGAAGAATGGTGTGCCCTGGCTGGGGCGGGATGACCCCAGCCCCGCCCCGCCCCGCCCCGCCCCGCCTCGCCTCGGCGCCTCCCACCCTCGCGGGGTGAAAATGGCTTGCCTCCTATTTCACGCGTTGCTTGTCGCTCTGATACAACATCGTTCTGGTCACTCCCCAAGAAAAGGCGCTTGCTTCTCTCTCTCTCTCTCTCTCTCTCTCTCTCTCTCTCTCTCTCTCTCTCTCCCTCGCACCGGGAAAGAGCAGAACGGTGGCTGCAGGGTTGCCTACCTATGCAGCAATCAGCTGAAACAGATTCCCAAAGCCTGCTGCCCAACAAATTGGTTAAAAACTCGTGGGACAGGTTTGCCCATTATTTTGGCGCGAATAAGGGGAGGAGTGAATCCATTTCATATATAAGTTCCGCCGCTGCACCACATACACTATAGTGGTGCCATCGCGGGACACGTCGAGACATACGGCGCGCACAAAGGAACACACTGTGGTGCCTAACACGCGCGCGAGTGTGTGTGTGTGTGTGTGTGTGTGCGCGCGCGCGCGGGGGTGTATGTGCGAGGGCCCATGCCAGATCGATTCGCAGCGTCACAATTCAATTCCCGAAAATAGAGTGATATCCATGCGCTCCGCGGAGCACGCGCGCGTGGTGGGGGAGCGAGAGAGAAGGAGAGAGAGAGAGAGAGAGAGAGAGAGAGAGAGAGAGAGAGAGGGAGGAAGAGGAGGGAGGAAGAGGGAGGGAGGGATCCATCGGAAGAGCCACGCATAAAATCAACAAACAGCGGTAAAAATGGTTTGATACATATGTGACGATTACGACTATGTCTTTTGTCGTGCTGGGCGTGGCGGGGCGGCGCGGCGCGGAGGGGAGCGGGCCGTGGGCACTGCGGGTCCCGTCTGGTGCCGTCCCGTCCCCGCCGCCCCCATGACCCTCACGCTCTGCTGCAGCAGGCCGGGGCCGGGGGGCGGCCGGGTGCGCGGCGCGCGCGCCACAGACTCAAACGATTTGCCGCCCGTCAATTGTGGACAGATAAATCAGCTCTTCATTTTCCGTCGTGTAATAATTCTCACGTGATCTTTCTTTAACGAGCAGCACAAAAATTCCGAAGAAAAAAAAAAGAAAAGAAAAATTTTATGTCGTATTTGATCTGCTGCAGAGTTCACTGTAGCTTACAGGGAAATTCACTGAAAGCTGTACTAGTACAGATTAATTCCTGTACCATTCAAAAACAGTACATCAAATACAAAATAAAATGTCTCTTTTCTTTTTTGTTATTTTTAATAATTTCATTAAAGAGTTAGGTTACGCAGGGTGCGGTTTCCCTCCTCCTCACTCTCTCCTTCCCTTTCTTGCTCTTGTTATTTTGGGACGGCGTGCTCGTCCCTGTGTGTGTGTGTGTGTGTGTGTGCCTGTCGTAAATTTATATCAGGATGAATTTCGTTTCGCTAAACTTCACGAGGAGTTAAGCGAAGTCGCTGTAAGGCCTGGCCCGCCGCTGCTGTCCTGCAAACTAACGTTAATTGCATTAAATCATGCGAGTGTGTGTGTGTGTGTGTGTGTGTGTGTGTGTGTGTGTGCGCGGCGCACAAATGAGTATTTACTCGTTGTCCCGGGCCGGAGTGGCGCTCACCGAGCCAGTCCAAGCGCGCCACGATGCCAACTCAAAGATAGTGCAAAGTAAGACGGTGCCTTTCATGTACAGTACTTACTGCTTGTCATAGCTACTGGCCGCAAACATGAATATTTTTCCTACTGCAAATTCAGTTGAATCTTAGCCTGCTTTCGTTGAATGTATCATCTGCATAAAACGTCTTATAGGCAGGACTGGCCGTGCTGAGTGCGTCCAGCCCCCAAGCCCCTCCGGCCGGCCAGCGGGCTCGAACCCCTCGGGGGCTGCCCCGCCCCGCCCTACCCCGCGCCCCACCCCGCATCGCCCCATGTCGGGAGAAATTAAAATGCACGGCCTCTAAGAGACGGTCTTTAGCGGAGGTTGCCGCCCCGGCCCGGCCCCGGCCCCGGCCTCGGCCACCCGGACTATTAGCGCTAATGTGGGGGCCACGGGTCAGGCGTGAGGAGCCGGCTATGGGTCAGTGTCAAAGCAACACCCGCAAGAAAATATCACGAATATGAGCTGTATTTTAGCAGGTCACTTTGGTATATTTCTTTTTTCTTGGGTTATTGCTTGGGACGGCCGGGGGCTACACAAAAATTAAATTCACCGGTTCATAAAATATGGTGCACTCTGATGTGAAAAAAAATTACTGCCGTACGTATAAAAATGAAGCAACGGCCCGACACTATATGGTGTGGTAGCCTCCACCGAGCTGCTGTTTTAAATCTTGGCTGGTTCTGCTGAGCATATTTCTAGGCGTTCTCTTTCCGAGAGAAAAAAAAAAAAACATAAGCGTGAGTCGGATTTCAGCGCGAAAGGGTTTGCGCTCAGCAAACTTGACAGCGGGAGAGAGAGAGAGAGAGAGAGAGAGAGAGAGAGAGAGAGAGAGAGAGAGAGAGAGAGAGACAGACAGACAGACAGAAAAGTCGGAGGATGAGGAGGAGTCCGAGAGGTGGGAA
>CM066246.1:4477094-4549594 GCA_033675135.1 Frankliniella intonsa | reverse complement strand
CACCCCTCGTCCAGCTCGTTTGCATATCAACGGCGGGAAATGTAAACACCCTCGAGCTATTCGCTCGTGAAAGTCACCCCGCGTCAGAGCCATTGGTGACCTGATTCCACCTGCCCGGCCCCGCCCCGCCACCTCCTGACCGTGTTGACTTCGACTGCCATGGCACCCCATAATCCTCCAAAGTAACCCGGAGGAAAGAAGATAGTGCCACAGAAAAGTACGTAAAAATAAAACGTGCCTTGATGCACTCTCGTAAGATAAAAAAAAACGTTTTACGCATTACGAAAACGATTTCACCCAAGAGTGACTTTCATAACGTGACAAATGTCACATTAGTTTTTCCTGTGTGTATACAGGTTTCAAGTGTGGAGCTGTAAACGTCGTGTAAAATGCACTCCTTTAAAGTGAACAAATGAGTCACATCTCCGTTCGTTCAACTAGTGTAAGGGGCTCTTGCCTTGACTGTGAGCGGGGAGTAGCTGCTGCAATTGATCACAATTACCCCCCCTGTGCGTGGGGACGGCTCGCTATCGCCCGGATCGTGTCCGCGCACCTGTCATTACACACTCCAGCCCAGCCCAGCCCAGCCCGCACGAGTTCCACTTGCGCTCATGCGACGATAGGGTAACGCGAGGTAAAATCAAGGCGATGAAGTACACCGCTAAGAAAGAAACTGACGCGCGCGGAAATATGAATTTTTGCAGTGTTCCATACAGCTCGAGCTTCAAAAAAAAAGAAAAAAAAATTGTAATCACTTCCTGCCTTGAGTTATTCACGATCGCGCGACCTGTAGCGCCCTCTGCCCCGCGCCGCCCCGCCCCGGACGAGGCAAAGTACTGCTGCAGCCTAGATCCCTGCAGGAGGAGAGGAAGCGAAACGAGAGAGGGGAAAAAATAAATACTGTTTAGAAATTGATTACGGGGAAAAGGAATAAAAGCGGAGGGGTTGGGCGTCTAATGGCTCGTCGAGGTGAAACATCGTCCATCGGCCGGCCGGGGACGGCACGGCACTCGGAATGACATCCCCGCCGTGAGGTAGGCTGGTCAGAGATGACGCCAAGCAGTATACTGAGGCCCGCTGCACAACTCCATCTGACCACCTCCATGGGAGGGGGCCCGGCAGGGCCGGGTATGGACTTGCGTGGTTGTGTCAGCTCGTCACGTGACTTCCGGAAATCGCTATCCACGCGCGCGCGCTCAACTTGACACTAAACGTCAGATTATCGTCGCGTCTCTGCAAACAAAGCGCAGCCGCTGGGGGGCAGCCCCACCCACCAGGCGACGCGTCGCGGTAGGCCACAAGGTATATCCTGCTCACTTGACGCTGCTGACATTTTTATGACTGCCAATTTTTCATTGTGCCCCGGCACTGCACTGGCCTTTCAGTTTTTTTTTCCCCGCGTTAACTCGCACCACTAGCGCGTGTGTGGAGGAACACTACGATGTTCAGACTACTTTTTTTTTCTGCCACAAAGACAAGCGATTTTACGGGATAGGACGTACGCGCGGAGAAAAACTCAGAATTTTAGTTGACAAATGACTGAATTTTTTCCTGTAATTTTGTGAATTTTTCTGAATTATCAGTTGCTTTTTTCTTCCCATTTATGCCCTGAATTTTCGTAAGTAGTGTGGAGTTTATCTGATAAAAAAATTGTTCTTAAATTGCTACAAAAAATTCTAGTTTTTAATTTTTTTAAACTTGATTTCCTGGATTTTGAGGTATAAAAAGCATTTATAGACCTGTTTCCCCCACGGGATGGGCTTTGGCTTTGCTCTGCACTGCATGGGTACTGGGATTTTAAGGGTACTCTGCAAGTTGTAAATACTCGTGAACACGCGTGTTCATTCTGCTATACCGCCCTCCCTCCCCCACACGCTTTACCTGCGTCTGCGTCCCCCTTACTCGCTGGGGGGCGGGCTTCCACCGCCCGGGGCGGGCGGGGCGGGGCGGGGCCTTCCGTGAAGTCGGTGCTGCAGGCGACCCTGGCCGGCTGTCACCTTCGCTTTCCCAGACTCGGTCCGAGGCAGACAATGGCATTGCGTAGCCCAGCTGTGTTTAAAACCATCAGCCACAATGACTCGTTGCACGAGAAAGTGACGGCCATCCTGGTTGTCCATGAGCCACGGAGCAAAACATGCCATGAACCTGGAGACCGGCAATCTCGGCGCAGAGCCTAATCTCTTTTCTCCTCCCAAGAAACTGTTTTAAAGACTAACGTCAACGTCACTCATAACAAGAATTCAAACGCCGAACATTGCCACACTTCATTTTTCTTAATTATCATTAATGAAAAATGTAAAGTCACTCTCGTAGATTTTTTTAAACCCTATTTTCATTCTGTAGAGAGTCGACTGTGGTGACATTCATTGGCAGGTGGGGGCGGGGGATAGGGAGGTTGTTTCGAAGGGAGGCCGGGCGTTGGGCCAGAAAAGCGTTTTAATCGTGCGGACGGCCTGATAGTAAAATTGATGCACCGTCCGACACAATTCCCCGTGCCCCACCCCCACCCCCACCCCGTGTCCCATTAGCCCTGACACGCCGCTCCGCCCCGCCGCGCCCCGCCGGGAGGGCAGGGAAGGGCGCCCCCGGGGGTAAAAACCGAACGGATTGCGCACAACAAGTGTGCTGTCGAAACTTTTAATTCTTCAACCCTTTATAGGGAAGGGGCTGTGCGAGGAAATGTCAGCCGCTACAGAAGGACAAGGGGCAGGGTTGGCTGAAGGTCACTCCGAGAGACAGAGGAATTGATTCGACAACTTTTCTCGGGAAATTGGGAGGACGAGCGAGGCGGGCCGTCGTGGCGGGACGATCAGCATGGCGCTGGCAGGCGGCCACCGAGCCGAAGTTACCCGCGCACTCGATGTTGGGTGCCAGGCCAGGGCGGCGCCACAACCACGCCAGAGCCCCGTCAGGACGCCGTTATGGGCCCCACCCTAAGGACCCCGCCAAAGACTGCAACAAGACCCCGCCAGTACTCCAGCACGGCTGCGCCAGGTCCCCGCCAGGGACTCTACTGGGACCCCGAGGGCCCCACCAGGTGCCCGCCAGTACCCCGAGGACCTCCACCCAGGGCCCCGCCACCCGCCAGGGGCCCTCCAGGAGCCCGTCATGACCCCTTTTGGGGCGCCCGACGCCCCCGCCAGGACGCGACCAGTGCCCCTCCAGGACCCCGAACGGCCCCCCCAGGCCCCCCGGGCCCCCCGCCGCGGCCCGCTGCTGCCGCCGGGGCCCCGCTCGGGCCCCTGCCGGCCGGGCGCCGTGGGGCGCGGGTCCCTATTGGCCGGAGCAGCCCCAGGCTCCGCCCAGAGGCGCGCCCAGCCCCTCCCACCGCCGCTGGGGCCCTGGCGGGGCCCGGCGCCCCCTCGCCCCCACCCCGGCTGGGGCACACGGGCGCACGCCCCGCCGCGGTGGGCACGGGGCTCTGGAGGCTCGCCAGCCGTGAACTTGAAGGCGCAATCCGGACAGGGAAGTCCCAGTCGGTCAATTCCGCAGGCATTCGGCCGCTCAGCCCCGCACGCACGCATCTTGTTTGGTGTTATATTGTGGCGGGCTGCTTTCATACCGAAAGCCTGGGGGGTAAAGACATTAGCTTTTATAGGGTCAAAGCGACGTCAAAAGGCACGGAAATAAGTCGAATGCTGGGCTCAAAACACTCAAAATAATCGAAATAAAAAAGCAACGCTTCAGGCTACGCTGAAATCCCAGTTTTCAATACGCTTCCTTTAGCATCAAGACTGAATCGTATATTTTATCCAGAGGCTTTAGAAAACTACTCCGACACTTCTAGAAGTACGACAGATTTTTTAGTTTGACTGGAGACTTCAGTTAATTAATGTAATGATGAGACAAAAATTAAGAACCAATGTTTGCCCAGATGCGTGTAAGAAAAAGTACAAAGTGAGTCGGTCGGTATCGCACCTCAGTTCACAGTGAGGCTGGACACTCTCCTTGTGCCCCTCTATCCCCCTCCCCTCCCCCCTTTTCGGCAGCCTGAGCTCGACTCGTCCTCAGAGGCTCATCAGCGGGCTCCTAACAGGTGTGACCGCCACGGCTATCATCGAGTGAAGAACGAACGCGGCGTCCAGTTCCTCCCCTCCTCTCCCTCTCTCTCTCTCTGTCTCTCTCTCTACTCACCCCATCCCCCCTCCCCTCCCCGGGCGCGCGCGTTGGGACCGCCCTCTGGCGCGCGGAGCCAACCCCCAGGCCGGGCCGGGCCGCGCCGGGCGCGCCTCCCCCACCCGCCCCCACCCCCTCCCCCTCCCCCGCGCAGCCCCCGCGCGCTGCCCGCGTGGAGCAATCGCAGTCCCCGAGGCGGCCAGGCCTCTCAGAGACCGTTGAGGCTTCCCCAGCGGCAGAGGTCGTGTCGCAGAGCGCCGCCGAGCCGAGCCGAGCCGTGCCGAGCCGTGCCGAGCAGCGCCGAGCCGAGCCGGGGCACACCGTGGCACCCCGCGGAGCCATCAGCAGACCCGGGAGACTTGGCCGCAGGGCAGGGCTCGCCGTCAGCCAGGCCCCCGCCGCCCAGGGCCCCCGCAGCACAGCTGTTGATTCGCGATCGAGTGCCCCGCGCCCCCGCGCGCGCGCGTCTGTGTTTTCGTTTGTGTTTTCGTGAGTGTGAGTGTCACTGCTGACTGACATCGTCGTCGTCGACGAAGTCCGTCGACGAAGTTCGTCGACGAAGTCCGTCGACGAAGTTCGTCGTTGTCGTCGTCGACATCGTCGACGAAGTCTTCCTTCCCGCCCGAGTCCGCCGCCGGCCCCACGACGAGGTCCGACGAGAGCTTCGCGACGGCCTCGCCCTGGCCCGGCATGGAGCTGGAGCCGGTGTGGGGCCGCAAGCTGTACCCGGGCGCCGCGTCGCAGGGCCTCATGTTCGGGCTGGACGCGCACCCCCACCCGCACCCGCACCCGCACCACCACCGCGCCCTCAAGGAGGAGCCGCTCACCACCAGCCAGCTGCGCGCCTGGATGCACCAGCCCGCGCCCGTCGACCACGGCAGGTGCGTACGTGCCATCTGCCAGGCCATCTGGAGCCAGCCGACGGGATCCGTGACGGGTGGATACCCCGCGCGCGCGAGACTCCCCGTAAGGAGAGCGTGGAGAGTCCCTAGCGCGCGGGGTATCCGAGGGTCAGTTCTTTCGCGACGAATAGTACCTCCGTCCTCGTCGTACTCACGGGGCACGGCATAGGACCCCGCCATAGGTGCGACAAGGATGGTGACAGCAAGCACAGGACAGTGGGCAAAATTCTAGTCAGACAATCTGTGAATAAGAGTTTCGCACGGCGTTTCCGCGGAGTAGCCGCACCGCGCTGAGCGCCGAGCGGAACAGCTGTCCGCCCCCACTCTCTCTCTCTCTCGCTGCAGTCTTTTCACACCGCGACAGTGTGTGGTAGGGAAATGGTACGGTGATACATTCCCTTCCGGGTGTAGTGCGATGGCAAAAATTTACCGACGCGTCGAATGATGTGCGGTGTACAAGACACTCACCAAGAAAAATGTTGACGCAGGACCCGGGATCAAGAACTTACCTGAAACAGATAGAAAAAAAAACACGGTTAGATAGAAGATTGACGTTTCCTTTTCAACAGAACAACGTCCACGTGCAGAGGCCGTTGCGGAGAAAACTGTTGTTTTAACTACAAATTTTCCATGAAAGATGCCTCTCTCTCTCTCTCTCTCTCTCTCTCTCTCTCTCTCTCTCTCTCTCTCCCTCCCTCCCTCTCTGATAGAGGGGACATGTCACAATGGAGTAGCCTTGGTGGGTATGCAGATCATGTAGGAAGTGACAGTGACAGTGATGTGACAGTGACGCGACGAGACGCACCTCCGTGACCACGACACTTCAGTAGGTGAGGAGGGTCGGCCCCGCCCCGCCCCGCCCCGCCCCACCTCACCCCGTCCTCGTGATACGCCCTTTGGCCCGAACAGCTCACCCTCGATTAGCTGTCTCTGGAGGTTACCCTCCGCACGGCTGACCGAAGCTTCGGCCAAGGCCTTCCCTCCCCCCGCTGGTCGCGCCAACCAGTGCTGCCGCAGAAAACTAGGCAATGAGGCGCCCGAACACGGCGGAGTAAAGCGGGCTGCATCTGCGCCTGTCTGCTAGGCAACATGTACGCACCCATGCTAGGCTGCTGCCTACTACCTCCACCGTGTTTGGGCGCCTTTTAATTGCCTACTTTTCTGGCCACACTGGCGCCAACGGAGGCCGCGCCGAGCTTCGTTCGTTACCTCCCATCTCACTTTTCCCGAACGCCCAATTTTTATTATTAAATTCCAATAAGGGCGAGGCCGCAAACCGTTCTCTCTTTCCTTTCTTTCTATTCCTGCTCGTCTGTGCGCGCCCGGCCCGCGGCCCGCTCCGCGGTGACGTACTGCTGGACGGGGACGGGGTGCGAGGGTCGCGTGGCGCCCAGCGTGCCAGTCCCCTGGGACCCACCCGGGCCGGGCAGGGCCCCAGGGCACCGCCAGCGCACCGCCAGGGCAACGCCATGCTCTCCCAAATCAACCGCAACTTTCGCGCGGCGAGTTTAAAATTCACAATTTTTTTCTCTCTTTACGTGTTGTAATCTTAACTGCGGAGGCATTATTTTTTTCCCCCGAAATATTTTCTTACGTCTATAGTCAACAGGGAATGCGTATGCTCATACGTCAAAACATTAACTGTAATATTAAAATACCGCCAACGTGCCTTTTTTTTCCCTAAAATTATTTTACGTTAACCCTACGCTGATTTGATTGGAAAAAAATTTCTTGGCCAAGCATTAAGATGTCATCTTTTCTCGGGATGCCGAGTCCAGCTAGGAGCTAATCACACGGTGGGCCCGGCTGATACCCTCTCCACTGCCATGTCCACCCTCCTCCTCCCCCGCGGGGCGGGGCGGGGCGGGGCGGGGCGGGGCGGGGCGGGGCGGGGCGGGGCGGGGCGGGGCGCAGCGCGGGTGTATAGGAAGAGGTGCGGCTCCAAACACATTTCCCTCTCGAATAGCATTGCGAGATATCGCGTTAGAGAGCGAGGCGTTAGGCCAGAGAGCCCCGGCGCCACGGCGCCCCGGCCCGCCAAGGGCGGTGGATTGCATTTCGAGGGTGGTGTTTTGCATTTTGGCGCTGGCGAAAGCACGTAGCAGCGTAGCAGGAGGAAGAGGAGAGGAGGAGAGAGAGAGAGAGAGAGAGAGAGAGAGAGAGAGAGAGAGAGAGAGAGAGAGAGAGAGAGAGAGAGAGAGAGAGAGAGAGAGACTTCCTAGAATGAAGACTGAGGGTGCGAAACACCACCTTGTCCTACAAACGTATCTTAGCGTGCAAGTGCAGTGATGTTCCCAGTCGGTCGGAAGCCACTGTTCGTCGCGGTTCCGTTCTGCCTGCTATTCCACCACCCTGTACCCCTTCCTCCTCCTACCTACCCTTGTTTTCTTCCATACCCCCCTCTACGCCCCCCTCTCTCTCTCTCTCTCTCTTTCTCTCTCTCACTCTCTCTCTCTCTCTCCCCTACAGCTTATCCATCACTCCCACCGCCAGGGCCCCTACTTTATTTCCCAGTGCTGACGGCTCTACAAATTTCGCCTCTCCCCCTCTCTCCCTCCTTCTCCTCGCCGGCCCCCGCCCCGCCCGGTTCGACTCCGACTGGAGGCCCTTTCCTCAGCGCGGGCGCGGTCAATGTTTTGACCTGCGCTGACGCCGTGCTGGGCTGGGTCCAGAGGGCCCCCGCTCGTAAAACCCTCGCCGATCGTCTCAGCGCTTCGTTCGTACGCGCCGCGCCCCGCGCCCTCGCTCCCTCCGACCGAACCTTGAAAATTCCGAACCGCCGCCCGCATGCCCACGCCTCTAGTGGTCAAATGCCGCAAAAAGTCTACAGGAGCAGAGAATGTTGCCGCGGCCTGAGCAACATCCCACTGGTAAAACTAAAGCGCTTGAACTACGCTTGAAGACTTTACGCGCTTGAAATGAAAGCATAGATAAGAAATTTCCCCCATGCATTTAGATGGGCGGAGTCCGAGCGGATGAGCCTATTATACGCTTCATTTCAAGCGTAAACTTAGTGCGCTTGAAGAAAGGAGGGGGGTGTTTTATACGCTTCTAGTTTTACCAGTGCCGGGGTGTTACTGGTCCAGGATGTGGTCCATGTGACGTCACGCTCCAACCCCCGCGTGGATGATCGCTGCGGTCCTTATCTGACGGACGGTAACGAGGGGCGGGGCGGGGCGTGGCGGGGCGGGGCGGGGCGGGGCGGGGCGTGAGGCCCGGCCGGTTGCCTACCCTCCAGAAGGTCATTAGCACAACCCTCCCTTCTCCGGTGAGAGAGAGGGGGGGGGGGGAAGAAAGAGAGGCGAGGAGAGGGAGGAAGAGAGATTGCTTACACCCTCTCCCCGCACAAGCTTCCCCCAACCAGCCCTGAGTGTCCGCCCACCGGATACAAAGAATAAAACAAAGTATCAAGATTGCTACTACTGAGGAGGACCTGACGTCGAGAGTGGGCGGGGCGAAGCAGGCCGCACGAATATACCTATATATGGGAGTGGGACACAGTGGGAAAATTATATGCGAAGACAAAAAAAAAAGAACAACGACTGACTGAAAATATGTTTCGGAGAGCACGCCGCGAGGAAAATACGGAGGCAGGAAATACAAGCACCTCGAAATGAACAAGGTGAAAAAGTTTTCCGCCGCGCGGAGAGAAGAGGGGAGACTTCCTCTCGCGATATTATTTCTTACCCTCCCGCGAGGAGGAGGGGCAGCGGCAGCGGGGAGAAATATAATAACAATAATACGTTGTGGGTATTAGGGTAATGCGCTACTGACTGAGAGATTTAGGAAACCCGAGAAAGCCAGCGCAGATTTTTTTTTTCAGTAAGGTGAAAGTGTTTGTAGTGTAAAAATAAAACTAGAACATGAGACTTTTACAGAGCGTATTCATGTGTCGGGCGCAGTGGGCCGCATTCCTGCGCGCGTCTGTCCCCTCCCCCGGGGTGCCCGCCCCGCCCCGCCCCGCGGTGCTAAAACGGCCGGTATGAGGGCGCAGATTGGTCCGCGATTGGGCGCCTATACGAACGTCCCCACAAGCACCTGATAAAAAGGCGGTTTGTGGCGCGCCCTAGCGGCCGTATCGCGCGCCCGCCCGCGCAACGACCCGGACAAGTGGCGCGCGACGCGCCCAAATGGGCGCCAAAACGCTGAGGAACGCCTCGGTAAGGACCGCGGGGCGGGGCGGGGCGGGGCGGGGCGCCACCGGCCGGGCCCCTGGTTGGTTTACGACGCTCCTGACGGACTCGAGGAGCAGCCCCCGCGCGCGGCAAAAGCTTATCTCACACAAAGGCGCGATCATAGCTATACTCGTATATACTCCCGTACCTTCCTCAACACCTTCCACACATGAACACACACACACATGTGTGTGTGTGCGCGCGCGCGCTGAGGGATGGTGGTGGACGGTTTGCTGCGAGTTTAAGCCCCTCGGGGTACGACACTCCACAACCACACCCCTCGTGTTTACCATGTCAACGCTGCGCGCGCGCGCACGCACACACACACACACACAGGCACGCACGGCCACCGACACTTTTTATGATTGCCCGAGCAATCCATTCGGACTGGCGCGGGGCGCGCATCGCACCGGGGTGGCACCGCGCGCCCCGGCCCGCCCGCTTAATAGCACCCCTGTCCAGCAAAATGCACTGCCGAAAACTTTTTTTTATTTTAGGTTTCGAAACAGCAAAAATAAATCATCGTGAAATTCATACTTTTGTTCATGTTTAGAATAATTTCTTTAAAAAAAAAACAAGAAAAAAAAAAACGAAAGGGCCTTAACAGTAAAAGACTATTGCAAACCAAACTAAATAATGTAATATGGCCGTCAATGTAGCCGGCCGGTGGTCGGGTTTATAATTTGACAGTCTTCAGCCGCAATCTTACTCGATCTCACCTCCCGCCGCAGGAAAGAGTAAGGCTAGCCAGGCGGGGCGGGGCGGGGCGGGGTGAGGCGGGGCGGGGCGAGGCTAATGATCATCCCTCTCTCGCGCCTGAGTGACCATGCAGCGCCCCGCCACGCCCCGCCACGCCCCGCCCGCCACGCCCCGGCTGTGCCTACGCTCGACTGGCGTTACGGGATTTGTGGGTCGGGAAGTCTGTCTTTCTCTTCCCCCTTTCGCCGGGGGCCTTCTCCATGAATCTCCATCTCCCGCCCCACCCTACCCCGCCCCGCCCCGCCCCTGCTCCGCTGTCAGACGGCCCGCCCCCACCCCCTCCCTACCCTGCTCCCGCCTCGAGCCTCGAGGCGCCAAGATCCGCCGCGACCCACGGCGCCCGGCCCGGAGCCATTGGGAACACCCCACACTACCCCACCCCACCCCACCCCGCCCCGCGCCAGCTGCGAATGGACTTGACCCATCACTGCGTCAACGAAAATAAAATGAACACACATGATTCCTATTTCTGAATTTCGCGGTACAAAAATTCGTCAATTTTTTCTGAATTTATTATTTTGTTTGACCTCAAAGCCTATTGCACTTTTTATTGTCTTAATCCTTCCAAGTGTGTAGAACTCTACTCCCACTCGTAGTATACAGCGTGTTGCGATGTCGCGCTCAATGGATCCTCGTCACTGTGACTTTTACTTTCTCACGCCCCGCCTCCCGCCAGCCATCATCCTGTGTTCGTGGGAGGACGCCTCGCCTCGGCCGCAGCAGAGCGCTTTCAGGAAAGGGGTTTCCGCTGATAGACGGAGAGAGAGAGAGAGAGAGAGAGAGAGAGAGAGAGAGAGAGAGAGAGAGAGAGAGAGAGAGAGAGAGAGCGGCGCTGGCACTCAGTGAGTCAGTGTATGACTGAGGTAGGACTAGGCGTCTCTTGGAAGGCTCGGCGACAGACAGGTGTAGCGTCGCACACACCCACCGTATTGTCTCCACGCCGCGCGCTGACATGCCTGACATGACGCGACGTTACCTCCGCTCTTAGACCGGCTCACGCACACAAAAAGCTTTATGTATCTCTTGTATTTTTTTTTGTCTTCCGCGACGCGTCAGAATCGTGTCATCGCTGCCGTGCGAACTCTTTTACTGCAGAGAAATGTGAGAAGAATCTGCTTTTTTGCAGACTTTGTCTCTTTCCGGTCCGTCAGTGGGTTAGGTTTTAAGTCAACCCCGCTCTTGGAAAAAGTCTAGCGCTGACTTACACAAAGTTTATATGAAATTATTATCATGCATCGATGTCTGTAGGGAAATGTACTCCCAGAAAAAAAAATACGTGGATATCCCATACGTTATTTCCACGAAGCCTATTACGGCTAGTCCAAGCATTAAATGTGTGGGACACGGACGTTGATAAGAGGGTGTAACAGTTGACTTACTCGTCTGAGGATATGTCCTGAGCATATATCAGTGTAAGGTCTTTCGCAAGTCTGTCGTTTAAGGGGGGTGGGGTGGGAGTAGAGTCAACAAGTAGTGTGGGGCTGATTACTGCCAGTGTATGAGGAGGAGGGGGGGAGGGAAGGGTTAACAGCCATGCGGCGCTGTGGCCTGGCGGTAGGCAGCAGTACTAGCATGTTTATGTGGCTGTTCACGTGTTGGGGCGCACCTTGCGTATCGCCCTCCTCAATGCAGGCTCCTTTCTCCCCCACCTTTTTTTACCGTTATTTTCACTGCGCTCCTCCCCCAGCCAGTATGTGTCGTTTCCCTTTATTCGCAGCGTGGAACCCTATTCGCGCTTAGCGCGGCTCGCATGTGGGTTCCATGCGCTCTGAAGGGTGTTGTCTGCCGTTCGATATTACTTTTCCTTGTGTAATCTTTTCACTTTGGATGACTTTGTTGTTGTTATTGTTGTTATTTTTGTGCTTGTAGAGCATAAAGTTTCTACAAAACAGCATTTTTAACCATTTTTTTGTCACAGCTTCAGAAAAGTCCCCTGATATCTGAAAGCCTGCTGCTATAAAATGGACGGTTCGTGTGTTACAGCCTGGGCCTGAGCAGAGCGCACTTCGAGAAGCAGCCCCCGAGCAACCTCCGAAAGTCCAACTTTTTCCACTTTGTTATCGCCCTGTACGACCGCAGCGGGCAGCCCGTCGAGATCGAGCGAACAGCCTTTATCGGCTTCATTGAGAAGGACCAGGTAAGCAACGTAAGTGCACCGACTTCATTTTAACCCTGTCTCACGTGTGATCGCTCATGTATTATCCACCCCGAAAGAGGTGAAGAAAATCCTTGATCCTTATAGCGCCTAGAACGGTGCAGGTGTTACATAACCCCGCTGCCCTATAGAGCTGCTACACTGTTAAAAATTACGTGTTGGCGCCCGGCAACGATCCGCGCTGCCCCGCCACCTCTTTTTCGTCCGGCGACCCCCTCCGACTCTCTTCATCTCTCTTTTGCTGCCAGCCCAGTTGGCTTAATAGCGTTAGCTAATTGCTACGTGCCCGCCGCGCCCCGCCACGCCCCGCCACACCCCGCCCCGCCCCGAGCCCCGTACGGGAAGGGGAGTCACCAATTGAGCGAACACGAGTTAGTCCGGTCGCTATATATATATATATATATATATATATATATATATATATATATATATATATATATATATATATATATATATATATATATATATATATATATATATATATATATATAGGATTCATAGGAAGTTCTATGATTCGTCGAGAGTTCTTATTTTTACAAGAATTAGAAATGAACATCCCAGCAGACAGTATACTATTGGTCGAAAGGTCGTCTCCCGTCACAACTTGACGGGAGAATGTCAAACGTTTTCCACGAGTAACCTTTCCGTAATAAGGGCGGATCGTCTTTGGAGTAGATCTCCCCGGGGGAGAGAGGGGGGGCTGAAGAGACAGGGTGTAGAGAGAGAGAGAGATGGGAGGGAGGGAGGAAGGAGAGGGAGAGAGAGAGAGAGAGAGAGAGAGAGAGAGACAGAGAGAGAGGGGGGGCAGGGGGGAGGAGAGAGCGAGAGAGAAAGAGATGTCTCCATTCCAGCCCCGACGTAACCCGACTTCTCTCACATGCCATGTGGTCATTTGTTTTGCGGTCCTCGACTCGGCCGCGGCGCGGGCCGGGACAGGATCGCGGGTCTGGCCTGGCTGGGATGGGGCGGGCAGACAGGGCGGAGGGGAGCGGGAGGGGAGGAGGGGAGGGGGAGGGGAGGGGAAGGGGGGGGGGAGACAGGGGCCGACGCGTTTTAATATGATGAGCCCGGCGGGCCGCGCCGCGCCACTCCCAGCCAGCCTGTGGCTTTGTAGGTACACCAGCGTGTGTGTGTGTGTGTGTGTGTGCGGCCGACCTAAAGGGGCGAGCCTTCCCGCCCTGCCCTGCCCTGCCCCGCCCGGCCGGCCGGCCCCACCCATATGCGGTCGGTCTAAGCGCCGGCACGCGACCCCGCCCGCGGCCCCTGCCCGCCCCGCCCTGCCCTCTCCTCCCCCCGACAGCGGGGCCCGCCTACGATTAGCGGCCACTTCAAATTTTATTCGACACTGGCACGCTACGTATAACGTCACCGCGCGCCGCGCATCCCCGCTCACGATCTGGTCATAATGCTCGCATACTCCCCCGAACACATTCGGAAATCAATCGGTTTGATGACTACCCCCCCCCCCCCCCCACGGCCTTTTCGCTGTCCTTTACCGCGTCTCGACCGGGGGGGGGGTGGGGGTGGCCAGCGTGTTGGAGTAAATTCAATTCTTCCATGAACTCTCTATATGCTAATGCGGTTTTTCGAATCGCCGCAGTGTTGCTGCTCCGCGACGGAACCCTGCTGCTGGACATTACACCATCCTTTCTGTTTTTTGTTGTTGTTGCAGGAAGTTGACGAAACGAAAACAAATAATGGAATCCACTATAGACTTCAGCTGTTGTACGCAAACGGTGAGTGATTGCATATCAAATGAAAGCTCAATTATTGAAACGCTCGAATTTTTATGACGTTTCATTTTCTGTTTGCTCTCATACAGGCGTTCGACAAGAACAAGATATCTACGTTCGCCTTATTGACGCCGTCACAAAACAGGTATTTATAAGTTTTCGTTAAGTTACTTTGTCGCTATCGTGAACAGCTGTTGACAAAATTGCGGATTTAAAAATTCTGTGGCAACATAAATAACGCTGAAATGCGAGGTTTGCGAAGCAAAACATAGCATGAGCGAGGGATTTCAATCACCTATACTTATTAATAGATGTAGTATGAACAGGAAAATTTTCAATATGAGGGGTTTGGAAAGTGACAATTTAAAAATCTAAGAAGAATGGCGAAATTTAGGTGTTCAAAGTCGCCTCTCAGCAGCGATTACGGTGAAAATTGTGGGATCCACGAGAAAATTTTCCCCCAGTTGCCGACATGCATCAGGGAGGGTGCGGGTTTGTAGCGGGGCGGAGATGAGCAAGAGCTCTGCGGACGGGCTGCACATTAGGAGGCCATCCCGGCATCGGCCAGTGGCCGTATCTAGCATCTCGGGCCAACCTCATGTTCCCCCTGCAGCGCCCCGCCCCGCCCCGCCCCGCCCCCGGCAGGGCCAGGCGGGCGTGATTACATTTTAGATATTCTGGCCCGCTAGACGGATGGGGCGGGCGGGGCGGTAGGAGGATGAAGTTACTTGGAGGGGTGTGGAGGTTAAGGTGGTCCTATCTGCACCCTCCCTCCCTCCTCCTCCTCCTCCTCCTCCCTCTCCTCTCCCGTCCCTCTCACCGGGGCCACGGCCCCGTCTGTCTAGTTAGGCGAAAAGGACAGGTCTGGATGATGGAGATGAGGCCCCCGCCGGCCCCGCCGGCCCCGCCCCGCCCCGGCCCGGCACTGACACGGACGACCACACCACGCTGCTGCCCCGCGCGGGGCCCCGCCCGCGCCCCCACCGCTAGGGGCGTTACTGATTATGTACCTACACTCTCGTAAATTAAGCATCAGCCACCTCCGCTTTTTTTTTATTATTATTATTTTTGCTTTACCAGTCACATGGGTTAAAATTTTCTTTTTTGTGATTTTTTATTTAAAAAAAAATATTGCTCAGGGAATCTAGAGGGAAGTTCTGTATTTGCGTATTTGGGCACCTGGGGCTGCCAGAGACATTCTAACCTCCTCCTCCTCCTCTTACGTCCAATTTGCGGTATACCTGAGCTGTGGGACGGTGCCTGCCGGCCAGACCGAGCAGGCAAGGCGAGCTGACGAGCGCGCTGCCGGTCAGGCAGAGCTGGCAGGCAGCCGAGCGGAGCGTCCAGACGGGCCGGCGTCCAGCCCAGCAGCGCTCCCGGCCGTGTCCTATGGCGCGGCCGGCGCTGGGCCCGACAAACTATCCGCGTGTCTGGTGGCGCCCCGCCCCGCCCCACCCCGCCGCACCCCACCCCACCCCGCCCCGCCGCGCCCGCGGCAGACTCAATAGCCATGTGCCATACCCACACGTGGAGGGCAAAGTCTGAATAATGGACTAGACGGGATGGGGCGCGCAGCGATGGCGGGGCGGGGCGGGGGCAGGGCGAGGCTGAGGCGGGCAGGGAGGCAGGGCAGGGCGGGGCGGGGCGGGGCGGGGCGGGGCGGGGCGGGATGGGCTAGGAGGCTTAGGCCTAATCCAGCAGGTGCTTCTAGATACTGGTCCAGGCCTCGCTAAGGGTTAATATTAAAGGTCTCTCACTTGGATTCCCAACTATTTATTACAGCCAGAGGTATATAGGAAGAAGGGGCCGCGTGTAGAACACGCGTACGGCCCACATACACATATAGTCGCGCTCGCGGCAACAGAGCCCCAGTCTATTTTTTGACGCGCAAAAATTTTACGTGCTGAAATAGACAGAATAAAAATAAAACAACCAAAAACACCTCACATATTTAGGTTGTTTAATTTTTTTATTGCTTTTTTTTTCTACAGGCCATCGTGTACGAAGGCCAAGACAAGAACCCCGAGATGTGCCGAGTCCTACTCACGCACGAGGTTATGTGCAGGTAAGGGCAACGGTTTCTCATCTTCACTCACAAGCCGATAAATAGCTATTTTTTTGGCAACGAAATTAATTTTTTTGTTTTGTTTTAATTCCTTTTTAAAACGTCATTTCTCTTTTCTCCGCAGTCGGTGTTGCGATAAGAAAAGCTGCGGAAACAGGAACGAAACCCCGTCGGACCCAGTCATCATCGACAGGTGAGTTTCCAACAAAAAAAAAAAAAAAAAGTTTTTTTTCGAGTAGACAGCAGACGCCACGTGCGAACCACTGCGCCTGCCTGCCCCCGTACCTTTTTGCTTCCTACTCCCTCCCCCCCCCCCCCTTCCCTCCGGTTCTTACTCATTGCCCTAACCTCATTTCCATTCATCCGACGTGGCCCTACTCACCAAAAATTAATTAATTAATCACTCAGATGATCGAGTTCCTTGCCTACGCGTGCGCGCGGGGGCGGAGTGCCCTACAGAGAGAGAGAGAGAGCGAGAGAGAGGGAGAGAGAGAGAGAGAGAGAGAGAGAGAGAGAGAGAGAGAGAGAGAGAGAGAGAGGGTGCGCCGAGGGGAGAGTGATCCACCGGGGTAATTGACTTACCTCGGCCCAGTGGTCTCCTCTCCTCTCCCTCTCTTCCTCCCCCCAGCCCCAGCGCAGCCACAAGTGACGCGCGGCGGGCTGGCCGGGCTAGCCGGGCCGGGCCGGCCACGCACAGGCACAAGTTATCCGGCGCGCTCGCCCGCCCCGCCCGCCCGCTCGCGTGCGTGTCCGGCTCCTCCATCAGACCTGATCCCGCCCGACGATTGTGACGATTTCAGCCCCGCAGATCCATCTATCCATCTATCTATCTGGAGAGAGAGGGTGTAGTGCTGGCGTTGTTGTAATCACTTTTGATCGCAGTGCGACGCGAGTCGAGTCGAGTGCAGTAGGCCCCTCTGCCCCTGTCTCCCCTGCACTCAGTTGACAACTTTTAGCACCGCGGGGGACAACAACTCTGAATTTCAGCGCACAAATTTATTGACTTTTTCCCGTTTTTTCCCCCTATTTTTTTTTTGCCATTATACTTTTTGACGCTTGTGAATTGTTCTGAAATTTACTTGAAATTGGCGATCTTTTCATTTTATTGTTTGAAAGTTTTCTGCAATTTTGCTAATTTCGAAGCGTACAAAAAATTCCAGAGTTGTCTCCCCCTCGTTTAGCACCCGTTCTCCAGCAGCCGCCGCCGCTCCGCGCTCCTGGAATAACCGCGCTGAAAACGGTCATAAATCCAGAGGCCAAATTATAAATGCGCGCGGGGCAAAAAGAAAATAAAGAAAAACAAGGACAATGCGAGAGTTGGGGGGGGGGGGGTGCAGGGAGTGGGTCGGGGCGCGACCGGTGAATTAATGCAAAACAGAATGAGGACGAGTAGGGGTGGGGGAGGGGGCGGGGAGGGGGAGGAGAGTAGGAGGGGAGGGGGAAATTTGCATTTTTGGGCAGTTCGTGCTGTTCTTTGCGGCGCTCTCTTACAGTCCCTCTACATCATTTTCGGAAAGCTGCTGTACCCTTTCTCAAACTCCTCCCCGACCGCCTCCCCCTTGCATCCTGAAGACAAAGTTAACAAGTGCTCTTCTGGGCCTTGCATTAAAGTTCCCTTTTCCGACTAAAAGTAGTCACGTAGTGGTACGTCAACCGTCATAATAGACTCAATAAGAAGTGTTGTCGCTACAAAATTTATTTGATTAAAATCCGAACTTTTTTTCTGTTACGGCCGCCGCCTATCAACCATCATGTGTCTATACTTGACTCACGCCCACAGTTGGCACACACACACACACACGCACGCCACGTCCTCATTAGAAACCTCGTGTGTCGCCCCTCCCTCCCTATACCTATACACACACACACACACACACACGTGTGTACAAAGCGATGCTTCACCCCCCATCTCACACGCGTATGACAAATTGCGTCTCCCGGTGAATAAATGGATCGTCAGGGTCGGGTCTGCCGGGTCTGCCGGGTCTGCCGGGTGGGCCATGGCCTCGTATGGACCCACTAATTGCGGCGTACGTGCGCCCGCGCGTCTTGCGAACAAACAGGTCATAAACCAGGCGAGCAGACCCCCTATCTCCCTGCTATCACCGCGAGCCCGCATGCATATTAAGAGAGAGGGAGAGAGAGAGAGGGGGGGGGGAGAGAGAGGTGAGGAGGATATTTGTCTCCCGCCTGTAACGTCCTGATACTTCATTTCATGTCCTCACTGATCGCGCATCTCCTACACGCCCGATACCCCATAAGATTTCACAATAACTGAGGCGCAAGTTGTATGCTTGAGTCCATAGCAAATTCATACACAGGACCTCGTAGTAGACCAGAAAAAAATTGTATTAAAAAAAAAACCGTGAGCGATTTTTAATGCTAGTCCAATCGACGGTGCGTGTGGCTCGCGCCACTAATCTCATTACGGCGCTAGATTTTTGTCAGCAGGCGGTGGGCGCAATGATTTCGACGGACCCCTTCCCCCCCTCTCTCTCTCTCTCTCTCTCTCTCTCTCTCTCTCTCTCTCTCTCTCTCTCTCTCTCTCTCTCCCTCACCTGCCTGCCGCGTCCATAATGTTGTTTGTCAAATATTTGACGTGCTGAGTGGTGCGCAGTGTCCGAGCCACCCGCGGCGCGCGGCGGACGCGCAAACCCATCCCCGCCACCAGGCGGCCAGCCGGCGCGACCAGCGCTGCGCTGTAGTGTAAATAAGCACCGGCGGATGACATTATTGCTGCCGATAGCTGTCCGCTGGCGGGCGGGGCGCCGCTAACGAACACATTGGCGCGCGGGGCGGGGCGGGGCGGGGCGGACCAAATGCGAGATGGGCCGTCATGGCTGGGGCCGCACTACTGTCAGCTGCTGGTCACCGGCCGCGGGGGCAGTACATGCATGCCCTGTGCGGCGCCAAAAAATGAATCAAGTTTTGCAAGAAAATCAAACGCAGAATAATAGAAAGTTCAATTTAAAACTAAACCCCCCCAAAAAATATCGGGGCAGAGTGGATTTGTTTATGGTGCGAGGGTGTGCGTCCTGATACGAGGTAGTGATGGAGAGGGTGAGAGAGAGAGAGAGAGAGAGAGAGAGAGAGAGAGAGAGAGAGAGAGAGAGAGAGAGAGAGAGAGAGAGAGAGAGAGAGTCGGTGGGGGTAGTAGTTCGCATTACGGTAGAATGGTGGTTGTTAGACCTATTGTCCGGACAAAGATGATGGAGCACTGTGTAAATTTTTATGTGCGCCCTTCCCAACTCATTCAGACACTCCGCCCCCCTACCCCTCCGCCCCCTACCCCCGGCAGTGAGCGGGGCTGGCGTGTAGGGGCGTACGGGAGAGGGGGCAAAGCGCGCAGGTTTTTCGCTAATCCTTCACACGCACACACACACGCACATGTTTGCTTGCCTCTTCGTTGTTTACGTGGTGCCGAAGCGGCGCTGGCTCCAGTCTCCCTTTCTTTTGCCGCTCCCCCCCCCCTCTCTCTCTCCTATTTCTTCGTTTATTTCTCCTTCCTCGCCAAAAAGGTTTGTACAGAAAGGATAAAAAAAGGCTGGCGTCGAATGAATGCCCATTCTCCTTTCCCTTTCATACATTTCTGCGCAGCCCCGCGCAAACGTGTTGTTAGGTGAAAGAGGAGGGGGAGGGAGAACCGCGCAAACCGCGGAAAATGCAACGCGTCGAGCAGTCGTCGCGCCGACCACTGTCAGGTCTTTGGGCGGATCAACGCCTGATGGCACACAACTCTCTCTCTCTCTCCCTCGCCCGTGGATCTGTCCGCCTCAATCTTCTCTGAAGCGACGCCCCCCCTCTCCCTCCTCTCCGTACAGACAGACAAGTGCAATCACACCGTCAATATCTCCCCCCTCCCGCCCCTCCTCCCCTCCGCAGCCCATCTCGCTCATTGCACGGCCATTCAGGCGCGCCGCCGCAACCAACCCAATGCGTCCTGCTGCCGGCCGGGCCGGGCCTGCCTACACCTACAACCGACACGGCTACACTGCAAACAGCACGATCAATCAACTGTGCGGTCCGAAAATGAGGACATCGGCGCGCGGGAGAATAAAACGGCCACTAAAAATAATTTGCAAGTAGAAAAAAAATAAGCCGAATAGTTTTAGGTCCCAGATATAGCTTGCTAATTTACTTTGTTCGTTTTTAAAATATAAAAAAAAAAATATTGGAGACACAGAGAGGCGGGCGTAGGCTAATCGGGGCAGTGTGGCGACGCCTACCGATTGCCTGTCTGTACACTGACGGCTGTGCGATTTGCCGGAACAGCAGACACCTGTGAGTATGTGTGTGTGAGAGAGAGAGGGGGGGAGAGGGGAGGGGGACATTACCGTGAGTTACACTAATGGGTGTGATCGCTGCTAATCAGCCCGTCTGCTAGCCCGCCCATAGCCCATGGCCCGCCCATGGCACTTATGAACACTACGGGCACCACCCTGCTGCTGAACTCAATATCAAACGTCTTGCGACTCCATTTTAGTAATGCATATATTTTATCTTTCGGATAAAAAAGTTAAAACAAAACAAAAAAAAAAACACTGTCATGAAGTGCCAATCTGATTGTGAGAGTGGTTGTATGCGCTGCTGCGGAAGTACTTATGTCTTCGTATTCCCTTTTCGTCGCGCGCGCGAAGACAAACTGGCACGTTTTTATCTCCGCAAAATCGCGGCAGCAGGAAGTCTGTTATTACAAGGCGCGAGCAACTCGCGAGAGTGAGAGTGAGAGAGAGAGAGAGGGAGAGAGGGAGAGAGAGGAGAGAGAGAGGGAGAGAGATAGAGAGAGAGGGGCGTTGCGACGAAATGGGCCCGGGGCGGAAGAGTCTCAGGCGGAGCGTGGTGGGGCGTGGTGGGGCGTGGTGGGGCGTGGTGGGGCGGGGCAGGGTGGGGCGGGGTGGGGTGCCACCGACTCCGGACCCAAACGACAGTGAAGGCAGCGCTGAACCGGAACGCCCTTGCGTCCCGATGCCAGGATGGATTGTCCCGGCTGGCGGTGGCGCTCTCCCCCTCTCCCTCTCCCCCTCTCCCCCTCTCTCTCTCGGTCTATGACTCCCCCTCCTCGCGGTGAGAGGCGACCCCCGCGGCGGCGGAAGCTATAATCTAATTCCCCTCCGAGTGAACTAATCCCTATCAGACGTGCGAAACGAACCCCGCCGCAGCCCTGCTCTCCTGACCCCCAAGTAGCAGCGGAGCGGAGGGGGCAAAAATATAACGCAGTCTGACACGGGAGCCATTGGGGGACACCCTGCAGTGTTGCCAAAAAAGTAGGCAATAAGTAGCCCAGCGGAGCGAGGCGGGCTGCATCTGCACGCATGTGCCTACTAGGCAACATACATGCACCTGTGCAGAGGTGTTGCCTCACACTGAGGGAGTACTCACGGGGCAAGAGAAAAAAAAAGAAGAAAAAAACAGCTGGTAGCGAGAGAAATAGAGGAATTGGGAATGATCCACGGGAGTGTGCTGCCATGATGACCGGGACAGTGCAGTGGGGCGGAGGGGCTGGGCTGAGCGTCCAAAGTGTTGCTACAACACACGACATGGCAGAGCGGGGCGGGGCGGGGCGGGGCGGGGCGGGGCGGGGCGCGGGCGACGACTTCCCCGCAGTGTCCACCGCCCGCTCCCCCCACACCACCTCTGCTGTAGCCTCCCCACCGGCCCTCCAATTCAATCGTCATTAAGGACGAGGCAGGGGCGGGGCGGGGCGGGGCGGAGTGGGGCGGGGCGGGGCGGACAGGGAGGCGCCCCTGTGTAGTATTCGTATGCTGACCGCGTGGCCGGGGGCGGCGCGGGGGCGGCGCGGGGGCGGGGCCGCCCGGCTGGCGTACGTCGCCCTGTCTGCCGCCGTGCGTCAGTCTGAGCGCCCCGCCCCACCCCACCCCAACCCGCCGCGCCACGGCGAGCTGTGTGACTCTAATTTGCAACGTGTGTCAGTTTGCGGGTATAACAGGTGGTGTGTGCCGTGTCGTCCTCTTTTTCCCTGTTAACATTCACGATTTTTTTAAAGGGTGTGTTTGAAAAAAAAACAAAAAAAACAAAAACAATAAGACTGTACGGTATTTGAGAACAAGATGAGAAAATGACGTTAGGAGTCAAGTATTCCTTTTGGACATTGATTTTTTCCCCGTAGTAAGGGTCACTGATAATTTTCCTTCATTCGAGATCAGGAAAGCCCACGTTTCGTTTTTTAATCGGATGGGTAACACGCACTGGGAGGCGTCGTTCAGAAGTACTGGTCTGGTCTGAGAGAGGCAGTAGTAAGCGTATCCCACCCGTATGGCTTCACCGCCCCGCCCCACCCCGCCCCGCCCCGCCCCGCCCCTGTTAGAAGCTCGCCACGCACACCCTCGGTTCCGATTCTCTCTAATTCCGGTCCCAATCTGGAATGCCTCCTCCAGGGCTGGGCCGGGCCGGTTCGACCGCGCTGGCCGCCCCGCCCCGCCCCGCCCCAGCCCCCTGCAGAGGCCCCCGCCCCGCCCCCCGGCCGGGGCTCCCAGGGGGGCCCTCTGTCCCTCTTCCGGGCGGTTGCTCTTCTTGCCCCACTATCATCGCAAAGGGCTGGCGGAGGGGGTGCGGCGGGGCGGGGCGGGGTATATCTCAGCCCCTGGGCTGAGCGGGGCTGAAAAGTCGAGAGTGACACACACACACACACACACGCGCGCACAGAGGGGTGCCATACGAAGACAGGATAGAAAAAAACGCGCTGAAATTTTAACGTTTTAATAGGCTTTGTGTATGTGGTGTAGAGCAATTTTATTTGTTTGGAACGAAAATTTATCCTGCCAGAATTCAAAGAAATGTTTTTCGTTTGGGGCGAAATTTTCCCTCTTGGTTTTTAATAAATTAATGTCTATCTATCAATAATATTATACTCACGGGGAAGTCCCTGCGCTGAACCACCAGCGCTCTCGCCCGGTCCCCTCGAGAATGCCGTTATTGTTTTCCATCGTCTTTTTCGCGGCGAGACCGCGTCGTGCAAAGGTGAGATTGGACTACAGATTACTGCCGGAAAAACTGGCGGATAACAAGCGTGCCATTCCCAGATCTGGGCGCGCGGGGCGGGGGCGCTCGTTTGGAAACAGCGGGGAAGAAATAATCCGAAACGGAAGCGGCGCGGCGCGGCAAGGTGTACGTGGTGGAGGGGATGGAGTTTGGCTCGGGGCGCGCGGAGCAGCGCAGCACCGCCAGCAGAGTATTCAATTCAGCAAAATAGAATTACAGCTCAACGCATCGGCTTGCTTGACAAAGCTCGTAGAGAGAGAGAGAGAGAGAGAGAGAGAGAGAGAGAGAGAGAGAGAGAGAGAGAGAGAGGGAGAGAGAGAAAGGGAGATGTGAGGAAAAAGATAGAGAGTAAAGGGATACGAGATGGGAGGGGGCGCGGCCTGCTGCCGTCCTAACTGAATCGAATCTCGAAAATCACTGGGAAAGCGCCTCATGAAAACGTAATCCCGGAAAGCCCTTAGATAGGCCTGGGGCCCGGCCCGGCCCGGCCCGGGCGCGCTGCATACATACTCAAGGAGGAGGAGGAGGAGGAGGAGCAGGCGCCTATTAGTGCGAGAATACAAAGTGGGGGAGGGCGGAGCGTATGGCTCTGCGACCAAGGAGCCAAGGAGGCTGAAAATGGCGAAAACGCGACCCGGAAGCCAGAGTGGGGTCGGTGCCACCACCAAGTGGGCTGTGGGGGAGAGAGAGAAAGAGAGGGGAGAGAGGAGAGAGAGAGAGAGAGGGAGAGAGAGCGAGTGGGAGAGAGAGAGACGGATACGGAACAGGGCGTCGACACGGCTTAGAGCAATGAGGGGGAAGGAGTGTGTCGGCAGGTTGCACGGCCGTCGGGGGCTCACGGGGCCCGACCTTGGGGTCGGGCGGGGCGGGGCGGGGCGGGGTGGGGCGGGGCGGGGCGGGGCGGGGCCACGGCGTAGGGGAGGCAGAGAAGCTGCTCTCTGGTGCGGCCCGGGGTGGGGACGGAGTCCGCGCAGCCAATTTTTGGAGGGTTAGAATCGCGGGTCACCAGTGACCGGCGGCGGCAGGTTCGTTTTTGGTCCACACACACACACACACACACACACACACACACACACACACACACACACACACACACACACACACACAGACACACCATACGGAGAGCGGGAGAGCAGTCCCTCAGTCACCACAAAAGGGGGAAGACCGCGATAAAAAATGTGTGTGGTTTTTTTTGGCCCCGCGTCTCTGCGAGCAAAAGTTTATTTGTTGTTGTCGCTTGAAGTTTCTGTCCCTTCGAGTTGTGTGTGTGTGTGTGTGGTGTGGGGCAGTGTACGTACTGCTTCCGTCCAAGTTGGTCGTTTTCCACAATTTTTTTTTTCCTTTTAGATTTGTTACAAAAAATGTTTTTAAGTCACACAAACCCCTCCAAAAAAGGTCTCGACGCCTTGCTTCATATTTCGGAAAGTTTAACGCCATTCATTCATGGCCTACTGAATAATTTTTTAAAGGAAGAAAAAAAGAAACAAATTGCGGGAATGTTTTTCCCTGTGTTTTTCATTTGGGGTGGCTAGAGGCTGTTTTACCGATGCGGAGCGGACTGCAAACTACTTCATCAGCGCGGTGACATTGATAAAGGTGATAAGAAAAAGGTGAGGGAGAAAGAGAGAGACAGAAGAGAGGGGGATGAGGGAAAAAGAAAGAGAGAGAGAGAGAGAGAGAGAGAGAGAGAGAGAGAGAGAGAGAGAGAGAGAGAGAGAGGAGGGGGATGGCAACGTGCGATTATGTTCGGCATCCATCTCTGTCACGGACGATGCGCTGCGGAGAAAGTGAAGAAGCATGCTGCGAGCGAAAGTGAGAAAGAGCAGGAAGAGGAAGAGAGAGAGAGAGAGAGGAAGTCAAATAGAGAGAGAGAGAGAAAATAAGGAAACGGGGTAGGGGAGGAAAAAACACAAGCGAAAAAATACTACCAGCAAAGGAATGAAATTATGCACCATTCTTCATCCTCTCAGCGGGCGCGTAGAAGTGTAACGAATTACTTAGAAAAAATTTGTATAAAACCGAAATCATTGAAAGAAAAAAAAAACGTGCTTGATAGCAAACCCGGTCCGCACCTGGAGACTGTCGTTTCGTCTTCCGACAGAAAGAACACGCGTAAAAATAATCGTGACCACGGTGCAGATGAATGACACGCAGTGCCGGACTGCGGGGCTTTTTCCTCCTACACGGGTGAGGACGAACGGAAAGGAGGGGGGGGGGGGGTAAAGCGGAGAGTCACGCGGAGCAACCTCCCCCAACCCCTCCCCTCCCCACCTGGACAGGGCGCCATGCAACATTCAGTTTGTTTACGAGTATCTTGTGTCGTACGGTCCACGCAGTGTGTGTGTGTGTGTGTGTGGGCGGGAGGGGTGAGGCGAGGCGTCCGTGTCCATCTCTGTGAGTGGGCCCCGCACGCGCATAGCCCGGCCCGGCCCGGCTGTGCGCCTTACGAGCGGCGCTTAGGCAGACCCGCCGAGCACGGCTGCGCCTGCGGTGCCTACCTGCCGGGGGACCGCTCCGCTCCGCTCCCGGCCGCCCACCGCCTGCGGGAATTTTCCACTTGCACACTTGTTACGTTTAATCAAATACAACGGATTTTTCCGTGGTCTTTGCGAAATCGGGTACGGCATTAAAAAAAAAAAAAACAATGTACCTTCCCAGCGCAGAACAACAAATATTTGTACTTTTACTGGTTAAAAAAAAAAACCGGAGGAAATTGCGCGCGTCTAAAAAGAAAAGGAAGGTTGACGGATGGAAATCGTATTCCCAGGACGAAACAAAAGAAAGGTGCTGAGGGACGAGGAGCTGGGAGCGAATGTATTCGGGAAAAGGGACTTACTGCGTCCTGCCTGAGCCCTCCCCTCAGCCCCGCCCCGCCCCGCCCCGCCCCGCTCCGCCACGGCCCTCTCGACCAGCCCTTGGCGCCTGTCTGCGCAAAGACAAAATAAGGAGAATATCCCGAGCGGATGGAATATTCAGGTGGAGGGCAGGGGGGCGCCTGGACACGACACACCAGCCGGGCGGGGCCGGGCGAGAGAGCCTGAGGTAAGGCTGCACCCAGCGACGGAGACGAGGATTTTCGAGATATACCCCCTTTCACCTCCCCCCTACCCCCTCCCTCCTCTCTGTCGGGCATCAGCCGGAGTCCTGTTGAGATATGAGGCACGGGGCCTCTATACGTTGTCTGATCGGGGCGGGGCGGGGCGGGGCGGGGCGGGGCGGACAGTGGCGAGGCGACGAGAGATTTGTCCCGTATGTCGGAGGCACGGACGGGCCACGGGCCTGGAGAGAAAAAGAAGAAAAAAAAGGCGAACCACCCTCCCTCTCCCCCCTCGATACCGCCGCCAGCGCCCCCGCCCCGCCAGTGCCACTAAGATTTAGGGTTGACAGTGGGGATGGAGAGGGGTTGGACGTCCAAAAGGGGTTGAGGGGGTGGAGGTGGAAGGGTGGAATCCTCAAGATAAACTGTCCCTTGTATCGAAAGTATTGGGGTGGCTTGTCCACCAGCCCTGACAGAGGGGCCCTCCCACCAGACCCCCTCCCCCCCCCTCTCCTCAGCCCCACCCCCACCCCAGGCCTGGCCGCAAATCGCAGCAGAGGCTAAACCGTACACTCCACGAATAAAACCATGCAGCGAGCCAACCAGTAACCTCGACACCTCCTCCGTCGCAAGAAAATTCACCCGTGGAAACCCCGCCCCGTAAGGAAAGCATGGAGAGTCCCTAGCGCGCGGGGTATCCAAGGGGAAATTCTTTCCTGACTCATAGTACAAGCTGGTTGCCTGCAAGCCTTAAGAAGATGGCGGCTTGTTTGGCAGAGAGCTCAGAAATTTAGCTGCTTGCGCATCTGATGTATCGACCTGTATTCCAGCGTAAACCTAAATTTGTTGCAAAACGGGAAAAAAAAGTCACAGGGCAAACTGACAGCAGAGCAGCACAGTGACCATGCAGCAGAGCAGATAAACGTATCTTGGAGGCGGCGGGCGCGGGGCGGGGCGGCGGGGCGCCAGTGCGCGCCACCAGCGCGGCGGCAGCAAGAGTAATAGAGCCCAACCCCTCCGGCCCGCGGCCTGACAGGAACGCCCGCCGCCGCACCCCTACGGCCGCCCGCCCCGCCCCGCCCCGCCCCTTAAGCTGGTCCGTACAGGCGCGACCTGACGCGCGCGCGCGCCTGCGTCTTTTGAATAAGGGAGCGAAAGCAAAAGCATAGAGAGAGAGAGCGCTTGTGTCCAGACCGCGCCGCCGCCGCCCTCCCCTCAGCGCTCTATCTGATTCCTCCCCCGCCCCGCCCCGCCCCGCCCCGCTCGCCATTGTGCCCGCGCTCCCACGCGGAAGCGCTGCTCCGCCTCCATGGAAAAGATTTTGCCGCGCGCACTCTTCACCTCTTTCATGTGTGGTTAATTTTTACCTCTGTCCACACACACACACACACACACGCGCGCGTAATCCTTTGTAAATGTGGAATCAGATATGAGACGAATACCCTCCCTACGTTTTTTCCCCTCTTGCTTACAACGTAGATTTTGCCCCCTTTGCAGTCGGGGCGTGTTGGCGGCCCCGCAACCCCGTGGCCGCCCCGCCCCCGCCCCGCCCCCGCCCCGCCCCCGACCATCTGGCTGGCCGCAGGTCCACCGAGTGTACGGGAGGGAGGCGCGCGTGCGCGCGGGGTCGGTGGTCAAACTATAATTAGATCACACTCTACTCTCTTTCTTCCCCCCTCCCCCTCCTCTCTCCCTCTCACTAGTAAACGCCCCCCTAGGATCCTACGGTTGTCTCGCCGCCCCCCTGGTTGTCCCTCTCACACCTGGTCACCCTGCGGTCCCTCAGGTTGTGGTCGGCAGAGGTTGCGTTTATCCGACCTTGCCCCCGGGTCGGGCCGGACCGGGTCGGGTCGGGCCGCGGGCCGGAACTTGGATCCCACAGCTGGTCGAGGGTGGCTGGGCTACCGCGCCGCCCCTCCCGCCCCCGGCGCCGCCCCCGGGGGCTGCCTGCCCGGCCGCCACCCGCCACCCCAGCCGGCCGCGCCCGATGGTGCCTGATGGCGGGGTTCTTCGCCACGGACTATCAAATTACGACTTAACCAAAATATCTGTGTCGGTTTTACATAAGTGTGTCGGACGTCGGCTGCGCCCCGGGCGCTGAGGGGAGGGGAGGGGAGGCCGCCGCCTCCACCCGCTGCAGCCCCCGCCCCGCCCCGCCCCGCCCCGCCCCGCCCCGCCCCGCCCGCGCGCTGATAATGGTATTTTCTCGATCGCCCGAAGCGCCACGCTGCCAATGACGGTATTTATTTAACGGGGCGGGTGATATGGCACGACGTCAGCTCAGAGAGAAACTTGTTAGAAAAAAATAATACGACGTAAAATTAAAAATATTTCTACAATTCGACTATTGTACATATATCACCGCGCCGTGTTCCGCATTTGCAATCTCACTTACTCTCCGTCTGCAAACTCAAGTGTATAGCACAGGACTAGTAAAAAGTGTCAGACCATGTTCCTTACAGCTGTACCGGGTGTTTCTTTGAATGCGTAACAGTGTTGCGGGTTTGCCTACCCCATTCGCCCGTAAGGCGCCATGGCCCCTGCAGCGCTGGAGAGTATGCAATCCCGCAACACTGTTACGCATTCAAAGAAACACCCGGTACATGTGTACGTCACCACATGTTCTTACACTTCTGGTAGTGCTGCGTACTTCACTTGAGTTTGCAGAGCGCCCCCACCCCCATATTTGGCTCTCCTTACCGCAAATTCGCTCTTTAATCCGCGGCCGGCGCGAGGGTCTGAGCAGATGGCGGGCCCGCCGGGCCTCCCCGCCCAGCCCAGCCCGCCGCGAACCCACCCCACCCCGCCGTCCCCACGCGGCGGCAGCGCCAGCTCGCGGGTAGACACCTGTTTTATGCACGGCGAAACGGGGTAGGGCAAGGGCGCGCGGGAGCTGCAGCTCATAGGTACAAAGTCTCCCCCTCTCTCTCTCTCTCTCTCTCTCTCTCTCTCTCTCTCTCTCTCTCTCTCTCTCTCTCTCTCTCTCCCAGCCGGTCACGGTCACCAGCACGGCGGCCACAGGATCCGCCGATAATCCCCCCCCCCTCCCCCCACCTCGAGTCCGCTTCGGGGAGGAGAATGGAGACACGGAATGAAATTAAGTTAGCGGGTCCGTCGGGCGTGGGGCGGGGTGGGGCGGGGTGGGGCGGGGCGGGGCGGGGCGGGGCGGGCAGAGGGAGGAGGGTCAACATACAGGGAGCCCCGACATCCTCAATGAACTTATGCACACAGGCCAAATAGTGAAATAAATATTGACGCTGGGGTGGTAATGCCCCCGCCCCGCCCCACCACCACTGTGCACCACATGTCGCACCAGACCGGACCGCACTCCGTCTGCAGCGCGCGGTGTAAGTGGCGGAAAATTAAGAGACGACAGAGTGAGAGCAGGGCGGCGCTCTGATGGCCCGGATGGAGAAACTTACGTCAGGAGAGAAAAAAAAAACTCGCGGACCCAAGGGAAAAAAATATCAATCGACGACGACAATTGTTGGAACAATTAATGTAATCTAAGTTACTTATTACTACGACTGCATGTATATTTTTCTCTGTGCGGAACGCCCCGACGTAAAGCACTTTAAAAAAAAAGTTACTTTTAGTTTCTGGGAAAATTACTCAAATTTGAATTACGACTATCTGCGTTGAAAACGCTGGTTTGAAGATCGGTCATTCTTAAAACGATGCAAGTACTATGTACAGTAGGTTGTTCTCTAAGCGACGAATTACGAACAGTTGCACGGAGGCGACGAACAGTGTCCGCAGTTTCTGAAAGTACCCCGCACCTACGATAAGCTCCCAGCAAAGCCGCAGCTCGAATTGTTTCCTCGAGGCGCGCCCGCCCCGCCCCGCCCGCCGTTTTGGTCTACAACTACACCTCCTCCTGCCCCGCCCCGCCTCTCTGCTTTGCGAGTCGGAGACGCGCGCGACACGGTTATGGTAACATCAGGCGGGGTGGGGCGGGGCGTGGCGGGGTGGGGCGGGGCGGGGCGGGGCGCGGTGGGTTGAGGGGGCGTTAGAGTGCTGCCAAGTGGAGCATGACGCGCGGGTGGGGCGGGGCGGAGAGTAGCGCGAGAGCAGAATGGAATACACTTTGTTCTCTGTGCAGCGGGGCGGGGACCTGCTCCTGCTAGTGCCGCGGCTCCGTTCGGGCTTCATGGATATGGTGTGTGCGCGGAGAAGCGAGGAGAGAGGGGAGAGGAGAGAGAGAGAGAGAGAGAGAGAGAGAGAGAGAGAGAGAGAGAGAGAGAGAGAGAGAGAGAGAGAGAGAGAGAGAGAGAGAGAGCAAGGTTCCCGAAGCAAAAGGGAAGCTGCTCGCAACCTGCTCCAGCACGCAACGGAGGTCCATGTCCCATCACATCCACCTCTCCCTCTCTCTCTCTCCCTCTCCCTCCCTCCCTCTCAGACGTGCACGCACAGACTGCGCCAATACCTGTAGCGATGCACGTCCGGCCCTGCTGAAGGGTCCAGTCTCTCTCTCTCTCTCTCTCTCTCAAGGCGAGAGGGGCGTTGAAGGATATAGGGCTGCGGTGGGGTGGGTGGGGTGGGGTGGGGTAGGGTGGGGTGGGGTGGGGTGGGTTGGGGCGGGATGGGTTGCGCTTAAAAGGGAGGAAAAGGATGAGACAGAAAAAAAATCTCCTGGACTCGCACTGTCCGCGCTTCTGTCTGCAGGTTGGCGGGGGTAGGGGGGGGGGGGGTAGGACAGGGGCTGTATCTACTCTCGCAAAGGGGCGACTCTGACGTACTACCCTCCATATGAATTTCCATGGAATTTCCATGGGATTATTACGTCTTGAAAACGTACCCGCAAAACACATACAGTCAAGGTTCCTAACTTCGGACTAGCGCCCTAACGTCGGACAACTCGCTGTATTTCACTGTTGACGCCCGTAAATTGGTAATCCGCAAGCAAAATGTAACTTCCGCGGCATTGTTTGGAAGGTGATGACTTCACGATTCCATTTCCGCCAAAAAAACTCCGATTTCAGTGACACTGTGCTCTCCAAAAATTATTGAACATCGCATTTTGGAGTCGCCAATATCTACCCTTTTACTGTTGGCCTTACCAAACTTTGGGGCTCTCACCGGTTGACACTCGGATCATTCCGACCGATGCATATATGAAACTAGGTTCTTTTAGCTACACTTTAACCTTGCAAATTTTGTTTTATGTCATCCGGTTTTTATTTGGGAGACGATGCTGCAAAGCGCCCCAAAGTCGGACATAGGCTTTTACGTGCAAAAGTGACTGACGTCCGGATTTAGGGCACTTTAAAAGCAATCTTTGAGCAGTTCTGCAGGACAAACAATACCAGATGAGAGAAATTTGACAGGAGGTAATAGTAGTATGTTTCATGGAGTTTCTATCGCCCCTATCAATTTTTCAATTTTCATAATATTTCAAGGCTGTCCGGATTTAGGGCACTTTGGTTCCTAATTCCGGACACTGTTCCTGCAGCCCTCACCAGCACACCGTGGGGCAAAAAATTTTTTTTGGAGTGGTCAAAGATGTGTTTTGACATCAAGTTTCTTGAATCCTCACCATTTTTTTCTTATATTAGAACTGTAGAAATGGCAGGCGTTTTTTCCTCAAAACCGTCCGGATTTAGGAACCATCACTGTACAAGTCATCACAATAGTATTCTCTAAAATGCGTGTAAGCGAAAGGTCGCGGGTGATTTTGCGTTTTAAAACCTGAGTGGGGGATCTATCGTCGCTCCGAATGAACGGCATTAAATTCCACCTTTTAAAAAAAAATGAAAATGAAAATAAAAACAGGTTGGGACGATTGTGGACGAGTGGGCCCATGGCGTTATTGTGAGCTGTCTGGTCTGCCCCCGCTCGTGCTCTCCCGTCGGTGAACACACACATTCAGTCCACGCGCGTTCGCCCCCGGATGACGTGTGGGGGAGCAGGGGGTGTTCTACAGCAGCGGAAGCGAGCGGCGCGGAGGGGGCGGAAGTGACAACAGTGTCGATGGCCACGGCATGGCCACGGCCACGCTGTACGCGCGAGCCCGCTGCGGACGCATCCACTGCTGTTTCCTTTCTTTTTTCGCGTTTTTATTTCCCGTTTTGTTCTTTTTGCGTTTCGAGCTCGTATGTGTCTTTTACACCAACGTGATGTTTTTTCACCCTCGTTCCAACAAACGTGCCTCGCCGGAAAAAACTTTCAAAATGTATATAACTCAAAGAGCATTCTGTTTCTCTCCCTCTGTTCCAGATTCTTCCTCAAGTTCTTCCTCAAGTGCAATCAGAACTGTCTAAAGAACGCCGGCAACCCCAGAGACATGCGGAGGTTCCAAGTAAGTATTGCCTGCCAAAGTTCCGCCGGGGGCCCGGCCGTAGCGGTGCAGGGTGCGCGGGGGGCGGGGCGGGGCGGGGCGGGGCGGGGCGGGGCGGAGCAGGGCGGGGCACTGCCGAGTGGTGCGACAACTTTCCACGCAGCCATTTTCTCCTCGAAAAATTGCTTTACTGCGGTTGTCGTGTTTACAGTGAGAACTTGAACCACTTCAACTCTGTGGTGTGAGTGTGTAAGAACGGGGCGAGGGATGTTGACAGTGAGGCTCCCCCTTTTCTGCATCCTTCCTGTGCAGGTGTCAAAAGCGCCGTTTACAGCCGCTAAGGCCCCGCCCCGCCCCGCCGCCTGTCAGCGCACCCCCTGTCCACCCCCCCGCCCCGCCCCGCCCCGCCCCTGGCCGCGCCCCTCCAGGGCGTCGTTGTCCTCGTCAGCGCCTCGACCTGAGGCAGCAGCACAAGGAGGGCTAATTAAATTTTAAGGACGCCTGAAAAAGTTAAGCGGGGCGGCAAAACGGACAAAGTAGCGGCGTCGTGGCCTTCTATGGAAAGCCAGCACGACTTGAGCAGCCGAGCCGGCCCCGGCCGGGACAAGAGGGAAGAAAAAAAATAATAAAAATAAAGTTTCGTTGTCGCGCTCGCGTTTTCTTGAACTTTTTTTTTTGCATCCGCCTTGTGCTGCGCTGTTCTGCTCGGAAAGGAGCGGCTAGCGCCGCTTGAGGCAAGCAGGGCGGGGGCGGCGGGGGCGGTGGGGGCGGTGGGGGCGGTGGGGGCGGCGGGGGCGGTGGGGGCGGCGGGGGCGGACTCAGGGGACAGCCCACTTAATGGGTTACGGTAGAAAAGTACGGTGGCTGTACAAGGCAAGTAAGAAAGAGGGACGAAAAGCAAAAGAGGTGAAGGGAAGGGGCGAGGCGCACAGGGTTCGAGACATCCTGCGTCACACAGATGCGTTTCAAATTTCCCGCCCACGCATCTTTTTTATCATGAATTAATTTTTGTTACTTTTGTTCTCGTTTCGTAGAGAAAAAAATAAAGCAGAGCCAACTGTCAAAATTTTCATCAAGCGGTATTTTTTACATATAGTACATCCCCCGCACACACGTTTGAGGGGCCCGAATACGAGCGGGGAGGGGGTAGAAATTGGCAGATACGAGCCGCTCCCTCCCTACCTGGCAGCAGAAACGGTAGCCTAGGCACTTACAGGAGGGAGGGTGGGCGGTGAGCGGAGCGGAGCGAGCAGGGGGGAGGTGTTGTAGAGGAGTACTTGAACTAATTTGCACCAAAGTTTGCTTAGGAAAATGTCCCTTCCACGGCTGAGCGGGCGTCGGCGGGGCGGCGGGGCGGGGCGGGGCGGGGCCGTCCCTTCTCCCTCCAAGACAGTTGTTGTCGTAATTGGGGGGAAGATCATTGCCGTGAAGCAGGGGCGGTACGGCAGGGCAGGTGTTAAAAATTCACCCTCCCGTAATAACGCACTGTGGAAGAGAGAGGGGAGGGGGGGGAAGGGGCCGAACTTAATTCCAGCGTCTCCGCATTAGTGTCCTCGTCGTGAATCTAGTTAGTCCCCCAACTTGCGCCGGTTTATCAGGAGTGTGAAAATGAATGAATAAGAAATGCAACGTCTTTAAAACCGAATCGCAAAAATCGCCCATCTGCCCATGGCTTTCACACTTCGATTTCAAATTCACGTTATACTACAAGAGTGTTAAACGATTTCACCACCGGATCAGGAAAAACAAATTGACTCTAGATGGAATTTTTCTACACAAATTAGACTTAAAAAAAAAAATGAAAACACAAAGGAAAGACGCAGGGAAATTATTAAAAGCGTTATTACTGCAGCGAGGAGCAAGCAGCAGCAGCAGTAGTAACGCGATAGCCAATAGGGGGACGGAGACGAGCTGTCCCGACCAATAGGATGAGGGCTAATCAGGGGGAAGTCCTCAGCGGCCTGACATATCGCGGCCAGGTCGACTGCCTATTGAAGAAGGAGGAGGCGATCTGAATGTCAGCGGCTCATCAGTGAGGCGTCGGCAGGGCGTCGCGGCGCCGGTGGGGGGGGGGGGGGGGGGGGGCGCGACATCCCACGGGGCCTTCCGGGGTAGGGGGGACCGACGACAGGACGCCGCCTACACTGGAAACCCAAGCGTGTCAATGTCACACATTTAATGTGTGTAAATTTCCATTCGTTAAACTTAAACAAGTGAATGTGTAAATTTCCCTTAGGAAATTCACACACACACACACACACCTGCACTGTGGAAAAATATCTTCGTAAAGTTACGTATCTTTACGACTTTATGATGGAAAAATTACCAGTAACCCCTACAAACATTTCTCACAGTGTGAAAGGGGACGAATAGTGCGAATGGAAATTCACTCACCTACAAGTGTGCGATATTCACACACTTTGCGGGTTTCGACCCGGCGGCTGAGCTCCGCCCCTCGTTTGTCCTCCGCTGACATGCTCGACTTGCGTCCAGCCCACCCCTCCCCTCCGCTCGACCAGCCTCTTTGTATTTTTTTTTTTTGCGACCGCACCGCACCCTCTGCAGCCGCTCCTGCACGACATCTTCCTTGGAAAAGGGTGGAAGACAAGGCTGACAGGGAGGCGAGGAGGGACGCGTGAGAGAAGGGGGCGGGGCGGGAGAGGCAACCCTATCCGCCGTACCGCACCGGCCGCCAAATTAGATCACCCCCTTGTACACCTCCGCAACCTTCATTTAACGACAGAACGGGTTAAGACGAAAAACTGAAGGAAAATAAAAAACTGAAAACCAAAGCCGTCTGTTGACTGTTGTGCAGTGTGCAGTGCTTGCAGTATGCATTTTGCTGCTCGCGCGACGTTTCTAGAGATAGGTATGAGATAGGTGAGAGAGAGATAGAGATATAGAGATAGAGAGAGAGAGAGAGAGAGAGAGAGAGAGAGAGAGAGAGAGAGAGAGAGAGAGAGAGAGAGAGAGAGAGAGGAGATAGAGGAGACGTTAGACGCGGTAGATAAGTCCTCAGTGACACAATAAAAGTAAACGAGCTCTGAGGCGAGCCGAGCAGCCTGCGATAAGCGCGTCCAAACGTCTGCAGGCGCTTCCGGGCCTCCGGGGGGCGCCTCGGGTGCAGTTCCACTTCCGGTGCGTCCGACACCGGAAGTGCGACGGGAAAAAGGGGCGCGACTCGCCCTCCGGCGCGACCTTGACCCCGATTCGGCCCTCCCGATCGTAATCGTGATCCCGTTTGGTGCGCAGGTGGTGATCTCAACGCAGGTCAGCGTGGACGGCCCGCTCCTGGCCGTGTCCGACAACATGTTCGTCCACAACAACTCCAAGCACGGGCGACGGGCCAAGCGCCTAGACCCCTCGGACGGTGAGCACACAGGTTCAGATCTGTCTTTTTCTCCCACTTTTTTTCTACTATTATTATGTAGTTTTGTAAAACAAAACCAGTGTTACAATAAGGTCTTCAATAAATAAAATTTCTAAAAATATTCTTTTTTCTTGTCCCTAGGCCTGTACCCGCCGCTGCCCGTGGCCACCCCCTGCATCAAGGCCATCAGCCCGGCCGAGGGCTGGACCAGCGGCGGCGCCACCGTCATCATCATCGGCGAGAACTTCTTCGACGGGCTGCAGGTCGTGTTCGGCACCATGCTGGTCTGGAGCGAGGTGAGTGACCACACACGTCCTCCAAGGCACAAAAACCTCTCAGTTATATTTTTCTTTGGTAAATGACGGAATTTTTTCCCCCCCGAAATTTCTTGAAATTTTCCTTCAGTTTTCTCTAATTTTTGAGGTCCTTAAGTAAAGCCCTAACAGAAGTTGAAATCCCAAAATTGTCCCAAAGTCCAAAGTCCCTCGAGATCCCAAAGTCCAGATCCCCTGGAAGTCCCAAATAGTAGCATATGAGGGAGTTGGGATTTCGCAAATACCTTTTGCTGCGAGATCCCTTTGAAGTCCCTGCAGTGCCACCGCTGAATCCTTGCCGTAGAGCTGTCTAGCGGTTCTAAGGCACCATTCATGGATGTAGCATACATGAAGTATATACAGAATACACTATATTACTTCTGAACATCGGAAAGCCATGTGACCTGTTAAAAATGACGTAGGATGCCTCCTTAACCATTTTTTCGATCAGGCCAAAAAAGGCAAAGTGATCGTGAATGGAACTTCGGAGGGATTTCAAGGGGCAGGAACTTCAGAGGGATTTCATCAAATGCCAAATCCCCTTCAAGTCCCTCAAAAACCAGAGGGACAACTTTGGTACTTCAGAGGGACAAATCTGGGACTTCAACTTCTGTTAGGGAGTGCCCTAAAGTTCCCCAAATTCTTTTAGTTTCTTTTTAAAGTTGGGTATAAAAATGTTAATGTTGCCCTGTTGCCCAAACCTCTACAAAATAGCTACAAATTGTTTCCTTTCAAAAAGCAAGAAAGGAAAAAGAAAAAAAAGAATCGCGCCTTGGTCGGACAGCAATGTTGTGGTTTGGGTGGTGCGGGCGCGGCGCGGGCCGGGCTGACACCACAAACCACTTACCTTCACCTTCCCCCACCCGCCCCGCCCCGCCCCGCCCCGCCCCGCCCCGCCCCGCCCCTCCGCTGCGGCCGCCCTGCGGTTCGGAGGTGGTGGGGGCGGGGCGGGCCGGCGGTGGAGGGTCCCCCGGAAGTTATGATAGCCCGACTTAAGTCTTGTGTTTCCTCTGTCTCAGCTGGTGACGTCCAACGCCATCCGTGTGCAGACCCCTCCGCGCCACATCCCCGGCGTGGTGGAAGTCACCCTGTCCTATAAATCAAAACAGTTCTGCAAAGGCGCTCCGGGCAGATTCGTCTACGTCTGTAAGTCTTATTTTTGTTTTCTTTTTCCTGTATTATTTTTCTCTCGTCGCCTTGCCGTGCCTGCCCTGCGGTAGTGGTGGAAGTGTGTGTGTGTGTTTACACGGCAGAGCAATAAAAGTTGGCGACCGTATGGTATTAATGTGTTTGCATGTCCTTCACCACCTGTTTTTTTCCTGTGTCCCCCCCGCAGCACTGAACGAGCCGACCATCGACTACGGGTTCCAGAGGTTGCAGAAGCTCATCCCCCGGCACCCGGGTGACCCGGACAAACTACCCAAGGTAAGAAAAGCTCACGCAGCGAGACAGAAATGCCCCTCCCTGCACTGAAAAAATTATCTTTCTTCTCATTTCTTTTTAGTAATTTACGATTTTAAAAATTAAAAAAAAAGAAAATACAGTAAATTTGCTATACGTCAATTTTTTTTAGCTCAAGGAGACTCTACATTGTTACACAACGTCGTAAGATATTTGGTAATGTTATTTTTTTGAATTGTAACATTGCAATCACCTTGTCCAAAATTTTCCCGTTAGCCCCTCAAATATTTTTTCACGGTGTTAACACCAAGAGCGATAGTAGATAGAAAAGTCGGGCACGTGTCTTAAAGCACAGAGGTCGGCAGCTTGTCGCCGGGGCCGCTCTGACAGACCGTGCCGTGCCGTGCCGGGGGCCGGAAGCAAGGAAATATTCATCTCGTTGTGAATCATGTCATCTTGCGTCTTCATGATGGCCTGTTTTATTAACGCCCCGCCCCGCCCCGCCCCCCCGTCTCACTTTCTCCCCGCCCCGCTTGTCGCCGGCGTGTCACCGCCGCCCCGCCCCGCCCCGCCCCGCCCCACCACAATCTCGAGCCGGGGCCTCCGCAAACCTAATAAAAACTTGGTGTACTCGGGCGGGAGCGCGGTGCGGTGCGGGGCGGGGGGTTAAGTCGAGCGCAGGGCAGCCTGTTGAGGGAGGGCGGGGGAGGGGGGCTGTGCGGCGGAACGTAATCTCAGTCTCAACTTAAGTCTCAATTTAGTCGCGGCTGGCAGCGGCGAACGACAACGGCCCCGGTGACACTGCAGCGCGAGGCGGCGCAGGGCGGGGTGGGGTGAGGCGGGGTGGGGTGGGGTGGGGCGGGGTGGGGCAGCACCCGGATATGAGGCGAGGGTGAAAGTTAGTGGCGGGGAGGAGGAGGAAGGGGGCAAGGCCGCAGGGGCGGGTTGGGGCGGGACGGCAGGGTCGCAGGGAGCAGGCCGCAGACACGAGAGGTCCCGGGTGTGTGGTCTTCGATCACCTCGGCGGCCAGCTTGGGGGCGCGGGGGAGGGGCAGGAGGGGGGGGGGGGGGGGTGAGTCACAGCGACTCGCTCAGTCGCGCCCTCACACTCGCCAGCCAAAGGTCACGCATCTCTACTGCGGAAACCCCAAGCAGTATGTTTGAATTTTTTTTACCACCTTGAAAAGGCAACTCTTGGATGAATGAAAGCGCTACGACATGGCTTTTCCAGTGCCCGCACCACCACCACCAGGAGTATATTGCAGAATGGCGACTCACCGCGGTGACTGTGTCCCTGATGTTGCAGGAGATCATCCTGAAGCGCGCCGCCGACCTGGCCGAGGCCCTGTACAGCATGCCGAGGAACAACCTGCCGCTGTCGGCGCCGCCGCGCTCCCCGGGCAGCATGGCCTCCAGCAACGGCATGAGCTCCGGCTTCAACTCGTACTCGGGCCAGCTCGCCGTCAGCGTCCAGGACACCAGCGGACACGGTCAGTGGAGCCAAGGTGCGCCGCACAGGCCTGAAACAAGCGCGTCACGTTACACAATTATAAGGGAGTAACGCCTTTATAAAAGCGTTAAAATTACCCTTAGGCTGAAAAAAAAAAGCAAATTATTTTGCGGTGTTAATGCATTTACGAAGGCACTACCTCTCACTCCTTTTGAAGGTGGGGGTGCTAAGTCACACATTTGTTTTCCCAGTGAGGGTAGGGGGCGTTCGAACAGTTGAGGATAGAGAGAGAAAAAGAAAACCTTTTTAGCGTGGGGCTGTAGACGGTTAGGCCGATCGTCCAGGGGTAAACCACCCTTTAAAAAGAGCTCAAATATCAAGGGGGAATATTTAAGGCAAGACGAATGGAACGTAGTCCACTAAATAGTTTATATAAACCAAAATACAGTCAGATGAATAATTGTAGACTGGCCGCAGCTCGCTAATGTGACTGGTGTTTGGCTTGTAGACGAGTACGGAGGGGGCCGGGGGCAGGGCTCGAGCGCCGCCTCCACGCCGCACTCCACCACGGGGGGGCCGCAGGGGGCGGCGGGGGCGGCGGGGGCCGGCGCTGCGACCGCCGCCTCGAGTTACGCGTCGGCACCGGGGGCGGGCGCCGGGGGCGGCGCGGCCGGGGCCGCCATGGGGGCGGGGGCCGCCACCCCCGGCTACGCCACCGCCTCCACGCCCCAGCTCACCAACCTGGGCTGTCCGTCCGGCGGGCTGTTCGGCGCCTCCACCAGTAAGTCCTGTCCCGCGGCCGCGCCCCCTCGTGCCTGTAGCCTAGTACCAATGTCACTGGGGCACACTGCCTGAGCAGCGGCTCGTGTTTCCAAAGAGCATGCCCTCGAATTTCTGGCAAAAGAACTGGATCTATTACCAAGCAGTTACTGATTACAGACCACTATTATTGTAGTTGTGGCGATAAGAGTGTAATATCATGCCGACCTACTCATTTGTTCCAATGAAGTAACGTTTCTCGAGTGCTGTTCTAATCGCTCCACTTTCTTGTTTGCAGAAATGGGGAGTTTCTTCTCGTCATCGTTCTCCTCCATGAACCCCTTCACCCTGCAGACATGAGTCTGCTCTGAGACCACAGACACCTTTGGAGATTCGTGTCAGAAGGAAGTGCATGACGTTTTGGACGATAAGTCATTGAAGAATTTACAGTACAGTCTGTGAATATACACACATGGGGGAAAACATATATAGATAATTCTCTGTGCGTGAGTAGTCATGGTATCTGTATAAAATAAGTGGTATCCAATTGTGTGATTAAGAAAATGTTTAGCGCAGTTTTATACGCAAATTATTATTCCTTGCTAGTGATGTATATTAGTTTGTTACATCCATGGGTGAACAAGTATACAAATTAGGTGATGAGAACGTGATGTCTTGTTATTGTTATTGTTGAGTTTTTTGAGAAATATTTCTCATCTTCTTTATTGAGTACAAATATTTGTTTTGGTTGATGTTATTATTTATTTATTAGTTTCAAGAGGAAACGTGGACTTAGAGAAAGATTTGTGTGAAACATTTCTATTTGAATAATCGGCAAGAAATAGTGGTGAAAATTTGCAAAAATTCGTTTCTTTGATTTTCACTGTAAAAAATTATTGTAAGTTTACAATGCAAAACTTCCAGGGAAACTTCTTGTAAAGTTTTAAAAATAATTATCTTTCCCCAAAATTTCGAGACACAGTAACAATTTGTCAATTTGTCAGTGAATCTGAAAAAAAATCTCCATTAATTTACAAGTAATCTCTGGAATTTTGCTCACTGACCCTATTGTAAAAATACAAAAATATTTTCTGGCAGTGTCCTTGACCATATCAAACCAATTCCTGAAACATCTTTATGTAACTACACTGTAATGTATTGCTGTTTTATTACTTCTCTCTTATTTGTGATGAACCGAAAATCATCCGGAAAATTGCACATATCTGTGACATCTTAAATATATTATGTTATACGTCTTTTTTTGTAAATATCTACAAACATAAATATAAATTTTATTACAAAACATGTGCCCCTTCATTACGAACAGTACGTGTACGATAATCATCCCCACCTCTAATTTGGAATGTGCCTATGTTTCCTGTTAATCTGCTCGTCTAAAGTCGCAACAGCCACGCACAATAACATCATTCCTGAGCACTATTCGTCCATCCAGACGAGCATATACAAATTAATAGCGGGCTCAAAATGTATTTCCCGACTCGGACCTCACGGCAGCTGCGGCGTTATATTAGCAATGAATATTCACACCTCGGCCCGTGGGGGTGGGGTGCATCAGCGGTCCGCAGCACTGAACCCCGCCACACGTGGCTGCGGTCAAACATGTCGCGGGGACCGAAAAACGCGCGATACACCAGTCAAATTATGAGTGGAGCGGGGAGACGTGTCCTGCGCCAGTCGCGGTATGCCATGCGGTCCGTCGCGGTAGGCGGAATCACGGGCCGCAGTGGGGCCTTGTTGGCATGCATTATGCAGGACGCGGCTGTCAGCGGCCGGCGGGGCGGGGCGGGGCGGGGCGGGGCCGTCCGGTGGGGCACACAGCCCGGCCCGGCCCGGCCGGGCAGGACCACGCCAGCGCAGCATCAAAAAGCCGATTTTCTCTCCCGCGTGCATGACGCGGACGTTTTCGTCCCCTGCTCGGCCGCGAACGATTTGACAAAACGCTCGCGTAAGGTTCCGCCTGCCGGGGTAAACGTCACAAGGGTCCGAAATTCTTAGCTTTTCAAGAAGACGCACCAAGAAAAGCATACGGTGGATTTTCACGGTGATTGTCGCACTGTAAGTTGCAGTGATGCACACTAAGATTCACCGCAGCTTAGGGTGAAAAATGAGCAGTGCTGCAGGGCACATTGCAATGGAAAAGAAATGACATTCTTTTCAAAATTTCTCAAATATTCCCCTCAAGATTTGGCGACGCGATGAGGAGGTCAGGGGTGCCGCAATACCTGCGCGCCATGCAGAGGGCGCCACCAGTATCACGCCCCGCCCCACCGCGCCCCCGCTACAACACCAATAACTTATTTACCCTCGCCATCACATATTTAAATTTTATGGTCGCTCTGCGGAGGACCCGGGCCGGGCGCGGCCCTGCCACTGCTGCGACGGCGTGGAGGGGACCGCACCGGGCAGGACAGGAGGAGAGGAGCAGAGGAGAGGAGAGGAGAGGAGAGCGAACCAAACTGCAGCGCAGCGCCTGGAGGAACTCGATACATTACTTTACTGTGTATAGGCGACAGACGAGAATGACCCCTGAAACGCGATTTGGAATTTGCCCAATATACCCCGTCATTAACGCACTAGTATCACTTCCCCAACCATTTTTTTTAAAATTTTGATGAAAAAGAACGCAAGTCACTTATGCGATCAGTTTTTCCCACCTGGTTTTAACCTAAATTTTTATTAGCATCTGATGCTGTTAGAATCCTGATTCGGCATCCGCATCCGCTGACAATACTGCACACTTATACCGCGCGACACAGCCCATACACCTGCCCCGTCCTGAACATCCGCCTGCAGGTCCTGCAAGTGCAGAGTGCAGAGCGCGTTTTACAGGACGTGTTGCAGGCAAGGCAGGCGACAGCGACTTGCGACTCGCATTTATAGAACGTGTTCCCCGCGACGATCCTGACTGCCTGCCTGTGCAACTGTCTCTTTTCCTATTTGCTCTCTCTTGTCTCTCCCCCTTCTCTCTCTCTCTCTCTCTCTCTCTCTCCCTCTCTCTCTCGCCGGTCTGCCCCCTCTCTTGCGCGGGGAAATGGCCCTCCAGAGACCAAGAGTTCATTTATTGACCCCTCGCTCGCTCGGCCCGGCTCGGCTCGGCTCGACTCGACTCGTAGCGCTACGCCACCAGCCGCTCGTGGCCGACTTATTCCCCTCCGCCCGGGCCGGCCCCTCCCCGACACCTCCACTCCTCATGTATCCATCTCCTCCTCACTTTCTGCTGCTGGAGCTGGAGCTGGAGGCCTGCTGCTGCTGGCTGGACTCCTGCTGGACCGCCGCTGGACTTGGCTGCTGACCATCAACAACTGTCCGCCGCCGGCGCGAGGAGAAATATATATAAAGCTGCCATGTGAGAGCGAGTGGATTTAAAGCGGAAATAGTGCGCGCTGTCCAGCGGAGGGGTACAGATATCATGGTGAACCTACGCACCCCGCGGGGTACTGAAGTGCTGCAGGGTTCACTGTATAGCTTTACAGTTACAGTGAAATTCACCGCGGAAGGTTTTAACGGTGCGTCGGCACTTTGAGTGTGCAGTGCAGGCAGGCAGGCCTGGAGCAGAGTTGACTCCTTCTACCAGTAAATATTTTAAAAACTCAACCCTTCATTCCAGGTTACATTTCCGCGTGTAGTGACCTCGGCTCCGTGTTTCCAGCGTAGTACTAACAGTGGCATAACACTCTTTCGCGCCCGTGCCCCGCCCCGCCTCGCCCCGCCCGGGACGCGCGCGGCGGGGTGGGGCGGGGTGGGGCGGGGTGGGGCGGGGTGGCGTGCCGCCCGGGCCGCGCGGGCCACACCTTGGGCTGTAATTACCAGGACATCGGCCGTCCCCCGGGGACACCCGGAGGGCGCAGCAGCGAGAACGCCCCGCCACGCCCCGCCCCGCCCCGCCCCGCCACGCTCAAAAACGGTGGTGCACCTTGCTGATGTAGAGCGCCTGCACGGGGGCCCATCAGCGACACCACTCGCCCCGTGCGATCTTAATCGCGAGCAGACGACAGAGTGGGGGAACATAGTAAAAGTAGTGAAAGCGCGTGGTCCTATATAAATTTGTCTCTTGAATGAATTAAGAAATGGTAAAGTTATACGAATACTTTCGTTAGAATCAGAGTAAAAAAATAAAAGAACTAACGAAAGAATCAGAAATTTTACGCTAATTCTCCACTAAAATTCAGTGGCACCCTTTCGCTTGGAGCAACAAAATAGCCAAACCGGCGCGTCCTTAAGTAAAACTATTTTGTCCTGCTATGACCGTGTGATGCGCGGCCGCCGGCCGGCCGGGTCGAGCTAGGCGAGGGCCCCGCGGGGCGCTCAAGCCAGGGGGGCCGCCGAGGGACCGTGCTCGTATAAAACTCCGGAACAAAGCGGTGGGCGGGGCGGGGTGTGGCGGGGCGGGGCGGGGCGGGGCGGGCGGGCACGCCACATCCCGATAGTGTCGTAGCGCACCTGGGCCGCCCCCCTCCCACTAGTGACGTGCATTAGCCGCTCACAAGCTCACCAGAAATGACGAGCGCTGCAGCAATTTACCATACAGCGGCTTCCAATGAGTAACGAACCCGCTCACGTACAAAAAAAAAAAGTACTCTACATACACTGGAAAAAAAAACTCACGCGCGTCTCCACGTCGATTGGTGTGACCATTTTCGGTCACACCACATAATGTGACCTCTCCAGACGTCACACTTGCATGTGTTTTTTTCCAGTGTATAGTAAAACTTACGTGACATCATGTAAAATTTGTTGAGGACATTTGGGGACTGAGAAGGGGGATATGGGGAGCTGGGCCTGCAGTTATATGTGTTGTATCGAACGTACCGTCCGCGGTGCGGTGTGGGGGGTTGGTCTGTAACCCAGCAGCGCCGCCCGCCCCACCCCACCCCGCCCCGCCCCACCTCACCACGCCCTCTCGATGCAACTGCAATCTAATTTCTGTTGCAATGAGAATGAGCGGGATCAACAGGGGTCGGCTGTGCTGACGGCAGACAGGGGCGGCCGAGGCGCTCTGGCGGCAGAAAAGTGTTCAACCGGAACACACTTACAAACGTGTTGATCAAAAAGCCACGTGCATATCTCGTAAGAGAAAAAAGTGCGCAATACGTTATTCGGACACGTTTGCTGATGGTTCGCAGTCCAAAAATGAGTGGCGGGAAATTATCAGAGGTAAAAAAAAAAATCTCGAAAACAGAGATATTTTTATTTTAATTTATTCCCCACAGTCATTAAAACTGCAGAGTGTTTTTTTTCCGCCATTGACAAATGAAGTTAAATAACATTTCACGCGACACGCGCGCGCTTCTGAATCCCTCTCCCGCAGCAGCAGCAGCGTACACCAGCCGCGCGGGACAGCGAGCGCCACAAAGCATCCTCAACCAAGTCATGACCCCCGAGCCGAGCCCGAGCGCGCGCTCCGGACAGCTAATCATGCAGGGCGCCTCCCCGGAGACAGAGCGCGCGGTTCATATCGATATTGCGGTGTTTAAGCGGAAAAGCCGCAACAGCGCGGAGAGGTAGGTGTGCGAGCGTGACCTGTGACAGGTCTGGGGCGCGGCGGGGCGTGGCGGCCCCGGAGGACCAGCACGCGAATGATACAGAGAGAGAGAGAGAGAGAGAGAGAGAGAGAGAGAGAGAGAGAGGGGAGGGGGGGGCGGTCCATCTCTGCTGACCAGAGCCTCATCTCAATTAGTGACTGATTTAAAAAGTCGCCCCACCGCACGGTCGCCCCCGGAGTGTACGCGCGCGTGTGTGTGTGACCGACAGCTCATTGGTCGCCCCACTTCTCTCCGGGTTCAATCAGGGCACTCGCCCTTTCACCCGTCCCGATCCGTCCGGCCGGCCGGCAGTCCCATTGTCAGGGGGCTTTTATTGGATTTGTTTCCGCCAGCCCCGCAGGGGCCTTGGCGGTTTTGGCAGGTGGCCCCGCCACGCCCCGCCCCGCCCCGCCCCGCCCCGCCCCGCCCTGCCCCACCACGCCCCGCCCCGCCTCTGGCCCAGGCCGCGAGTGTCCTGCGCCGCAGCCTGCATTAGGAGGCAGCGACGAGCCGCTGACAGCCGCGGAGAGGCTCCACCGTCAAAAATAGATTACGGGAAAATTTTCCACGAAGTGCATATGTAAAATTACAATCAGAAATCGTAATATTACAAGCACTCCGTGTCGACTTGAAATAACGTGCAAAATTTTTCTAGTGTATCTAAATATACATACCGTCATAGGGTATATGCTCGGTACAAAAAGATACTGTTACTTTTAGAACCCGTGCTGAAATGGACAGGTCACAATCCACTTGTAAAAACTGCACTCCGCAACTGCCGCAGTGCGCAACGAAAATAAAAACATTATTCGTCGCAGGACTGTGTGTCATCCTGCTGCAACAGTATTTTACTGCACAGTGCACACCTGTGCTGGCATGTGTGTGTGGCACTGACGGTGGGGGTAAAAGTGCACGCACACCATCCGCCCGCGCCAAACAAAAACTCCGGTAATAAAAACGGATGAGTTGATCATCAGTCATCGGACTCCCCGTGACTGATCGGCGGCCCCGGGGTTAACGTATGTGCAGCGCGCGCGCGCACACACACACACACGCGCGTACGAGCGGGCGTGCAGTAATTGCCCCCTCTCTCCCCGGCTCCAGCGGTTCCATTCCCTACGGGACTGCACTCGCGAGAGAGAGAGAGAGAGAGAGAGAGAGAGAGAGAGAGACGGGGGGTTCGGGGGATGCACACATCAGGGGATTCGGAGCCCGAAAACGCAAGCCTTCTAATTAATGGGTGCATACAGGTGTCAAAAACGGGCCTCGGGTAATCCCCGGGGCGACCGGTCCGGCCCGTGATCGGTTATGTATATCCGGGAGATGGCTAATAAATACAAGTGGCTGAGGTCGGAAACAATTAACCGGATCTGGGTCGGGCCGCGCGCGCGCGGGGCGGTCGCGGGAGCAGGCTGAAATATCAATGTGAATACACAGAGGCTAGACACTGTCGAAAAACAACATGCAGTCTCACGAAGCACGCCCTTAACCCACTCATTTTTTAATATTCTGAGCAGGCTGAACCGGTACACTGCTAAATTGCATTTCCATTTTTTTTGGTAGGCAAGGAAAAAAATTGTGACGGTAAATATACATTAATATATTTTCCCCCCAAAAAAGTGAAAAAATATTTTTCCATCAATGTAAGATACTGGCCTCAGGGTTAGAGCGTACTTTCCGGCTCGATTTATTATCATTGGTGATCAGGCCCAGGCTCGGTCCCCGCCGTGCCGGTTTCTGATATCGAAATCAAACCTCCTCTCTCCTCTTCTCCTCGCGGGGAGTCGAGTCGAGTCGTTCTCATTTTTTTTACGGCCCGGCTCGCGCTTGCGCCAGCCAGCTCCCCCGCAGCGCGCAAAAATGGTGCGAATCTCCTGTGGCTTAACATGAGGCTCTTTTACGAGCGGACGGTCGAGGTGACGAGGAAACAGGAAGAGACGGGGAGGGGGTGGAGGGGAGGGGGCATAGGGGATGAGGCAAAGAGTGTAGGGGGTAGGGGGGGGGGGTAGGGGGTGACTCGCAGGGGATCCCGTTTCAATTAAAATGATCGAGGGCCGTGGCCCGTGGCCCGCCGCCCCGCCCGGCCGCACCCCGCCCCGCCCCGCCCCGCCCCGCCACCCGCTGACCCCCACCTCCTCAGTCTTCAAAAGTTGGCGGGGCTTTTAGACGCTTTTTCAAATGCAGGCCTAGAAACGCCACAGTGTTTTTTTTTTCTTTTTCTTTTTGGTAACACTGGAAAAAAAAATGCAACAAATTGGATACGGGTGTGCTGTGCAGAAACTAAGTCTCATTACATTCACTTATTTAACGCTCTGTGTTTAACACACCCCCTATCCTGCAAAAATGATAGAGCCGCGTGGCGCGCGGGCGTAGAGGATATCCACCCCCTGTCATTGGTCAGGTGTGATGGATCTGAGTCATTCATCAATTTGCCGACTCGCACCTCGCTGTGGCGCCACGAGGCGAGGCTAGAGGGAAGTAGCTGTGCGAAAGACCAGCACTGGCTGCAGAAAAAGGAAGCCTTAACAATGGGTTTCACAGAGTCACTAATTTTTAAAGGTTTCTCTCAGGTTAAAAAAAATTGTCAATGAAACATGTATTGTCTCGTATATATATAGTTCACGTAAAAGCTTGTGCTTCAAATAAAAAATAAAACTTTCTGTGAATTAATATTTTTTTAATTGATCCACGTTTTTGAAGAAGCGTTTCAAAACTTTTTCACCGCAGACAGCGTGAATGAAAACTCATGCCGTCACAAATGACGACACACCAGATTCTTCCCGTCCTTATAATCGTCGGTCGCGGGCTGGGCGTCGCATTTAGGCCCCTCATTATTCAGGTCGAGCATAAAAACGACGACAACGTAGTTTGCGAAAATGAAACATTGTCGTGTTTACTGGCCTGTCTGGGCGGGCGCGGGCGGTCACACGGGGGGGCTGCCCCTCCCCGCCCCACCCCGCCCCGCCACACCACCAGGTCCTAATTACCTCGGCGGCGCGCCCCGGCCCGGTCACGCACCGCTCCCTGGCCATTTGCTAACTGACTCCTTTTACCTGTCACCAAAGCGCTGGCACGGCCGGCCCGGGCTACACCGGCCCAAATAATCCCAAACCGAAAAATAATTCCTCTCATCGTAAACAAACTAAGGATGAAGATCCTTCAAGTCTTGCCAGTTCCATCCTTACGAAATTATCGTCCAACTCGAGTTTGTACAGCTTGAAATGATCCTTTCGCCTACACGTTTGTCCTCTATACCATAGTCTCGGTCTAAATTTTCGGGCATTAATTTAGGTGCACATGTCTAGCCCTGCTCGTTAAGGCTAGAGACCATATCATCCGTCTATCTCTCATGCTGTCCCCTATCGTCACCCCTGTTTTCCCCCCTCTCCTCTTTTCGTACAGGGAAGTCCCTGGGGCCGTGCTTGGCGTGATGTCCCAAACAACCTACTGGGCGCCGGCCGGCCCGGCCCCGGCCCAGGGCGATAGATACACTAAATGCTCGGCCGTCACGCAGGATGTCCGCCGGAGTAATGAGAAGGCACCGCCAGCCAAGTGTGTGCACTGAACACTTGTAAATGTGTAAACTTCCATTCGCACGCTTGAACTAAGTTAAGGTGTCATTTTTCCCCCCAGGAATCTCACTGTAATCGTTGACAAATTTTGAAAATGCCCAAATTTTTGCATTTGTTTGAAATGCCGAAATTATTGGCGCATTCTCCTAGGGACAACGCCAATTTATGACATCTTAGTATTCAGACATGAGGGCTTGGTAAGCCTGAGTGCGAGGAGATGAAGCTCGCTGTCGACACGTTGCGGTGTACTGTCGTGGCGTGGCGTGGCGCGGCGTGGCGTGGCGTGGCGTGGCGCGGCGTGGCGTGGCGCGGCGTGGCGTGGCGCGGCGTGGCGTGGCGTGGCGCGGGGGTGGAGGCGTGACGCGGCCCGACAGCCCGCTCCGCATCTTGTAAGACCCGCTGCAGGTGTCTGTCATACCCTATTCATGGAGAGGGCGTCCCGCAACGCGTAAAGCGGTTTGCCAAACGAGAGGGAGAGAGGGGGAGGGGGAGAGAGGGAGAGAGAGACAGAGAGAGAGAGAGAGAGAGAGAGAGAGAGAGAGAGAGAGAGAGAGAGAGAGAGAGAGGCGAAGCGCGTAGAGAGGCACTGTCAGGGGCGGTGTGGCGCGGTGGCGGGGGCAGCAGGATGGGAGCAGAGAACAAGGCTCGCACGCTTCTGATAGGGCAAAAGTCAGACAGGCAGTTACAGTGTCGGTGCGCTCGAAATATACCGTGCAACAGACAAGCACGGGCAAGTTTGTTGAATTTGAAAATTGTATCATGATTACTTTATCATCATGATAAGTAGGGTACTAGCGTTGTTTAAATTTAGTCACCCATGTTAACTTCACTAAATCTGACAGTTTCCAAATTTTTTTAGCAGTCTCCTGACATCCATTCAGCGGAAAATGATAAGCTCCATTCATACAGCAAGGCACAAACTGTTTACTGGGAACAGGCGGGTGAGTCATACAAGTCATTTGTTCACTTACAACCGCCCAAGGTTATGGGAAGATGAATGTTGCCAGATAATATTTTATACCCAGTCCTCTCGGACCCGGCCGGGTCCGCCCCAACAGCAGGCACAAACGCTCACAACACTCTTGCCACTGCCACCACAAGCCCCCAGCGCGAGCCCCCACATGGCAACAGCAAGGTGATGAATCGACAGGATTTTTCTGTATTTTTTTTTTTCCTTGTCCGTTTTCACACTGGCGTACGATTCCCTGTGGGAATTACCGGCCCACTCCCGGCCCGTCGCCTGGACCACCTAAGCGGGGCTGTGACTCGCGACTTCAGCAGCAACAAGCAGTGAGGGGAGGGGGGAGGGGTGTATCCGCACCCATTTGGAGGCTGCAGGCGACGAAACGCCGAACTTGCCTTCACACCGTTGTCACTTCGAATGCAAAATCTCGGCCTTTTTAGGGAGACGAGGACGCACATTCTTCTAGTAAAGATTGGTGATTTTTAAGCCTTTTTGTCTTGGCATTTAAAGCAGCCCTCGCCAGAGAAAAGCGCTTTCTCTCTCCGAGTCGTTTCTCCTGATGGAAGCGAGCGGCGCAGTCAGGAGACCACAGCACAGCGGGAGCCGCCGGCCGCGACCGAAGAGGGTGCGAATCCAAATCAAAGGCTCGAAAGGGAATCCTTTTCAGGCAATCGCACAGCTAATCAGGGGGAGGAGTCAGAGAGCCCTGCCCCCCCGCCCTGATTAAGCAGACTGGATGAGAAAGGGGCCTAACCAGGCGCTCAGGCGCTCACCGCGACACCCAGAAAAGAGCACTGTGAAAAATACTTGTAAAGGTTACAGGAACATTTTCCATGATAAATGTTGTAAAATTACAACTTGAAATTGTAAAATTATAATTATTTGTTGTGTTTCTGCGGGGATGTCTTTGGCAGGCCCTGGCACTGGCGCCTGTGGGCGGAGCGGGACGGGGTCGCGCGCATGTTGTAGGGCAGGGTGACCACCCTATGCGCCCCGGTCGCCGCCCTGCTCCACGCACTCGTTGGCCTGCAGCAGAGCGCGAACCGAATAGGGAAGTACAGTATGTGTTTCTGCTGGGGTGTCATTGGCTGGCCCTGGCGCCGGCGCCTGTGGGCGGAGCGGGACGGGATCGTGCGCATGTTGTAGGGCAGGGTGACCACCCCATGCGCCCCCGGTCGCCGTCCTGCTGATTTCAACAGTTTTCTATATTTTTCAAAAAAGCTTTTTTTTTTTTTTTTTTTGCATTCTTGTCGCAGCCTTGCCCGGCTGATACAGCGGCGCTAGGGTGCTGAGTGAACCAAAAGAGGGAGCTTCATTTTTCATGAGGTCGGCGTCTCTCTTTGCAGTCGCGCAACACACAGTACTCACCCTCCCCGCCCCGCCGCCGCCACCGCCGCACCAGTGCAATGCCATCCATTTTGCAGTCAATAGGGAAAGCGGTTTTTTGAATCAACTACAGGGGTCCTGCGTGCGTGCGAGGAGCGGGAGAGGGAGAGAGAGAGAGAGAGAGAGAGAGAGAGAGAGAGAGAGAGAGAGAGAGAGAGAGAGAGAGAGAGAGAGAGAGGTGTGCGGGCCTCAAAGGGGACACTCCAAAGACGCACCGCGCACTGTGCAATAGATATTCAGGTCACAATGCGGACATGTCTCACCCTTGCATATAGGACCTGTCGTGACTTTCGAATAGTGACGACAACTGTAAAATAAAATAGTAGACCTCGAAAACACCTTTACAAAGCTCGAAAAATTATAAGGAAATTATTGGAACAGCATTTAAAAGTTTTCGGGATTTCCCATTTTTTTAACAGTGGCAAAGGAGAATAAGATAATGTCTTTTTCAAGATTGCGAAAGTGTTATAATTTCCATGTTAACCTCCGAGGTCGTGACTAAACACACACACACACACGCACGGGCCCACACGCTCCGGGTCGGCGCATATGTCCGCCCTCCAGCGCGCTGGCACTCAGATATTTATTTTACGCCCCGTGATAAACCAAACTTTAAAGCCCCCAAGGTGTCCTTGCGGCTGAGACGGGGAGAGAGGGAGGGAGACGGCAGCTTCTGGAGAGAGTGTGAGAGAGAGAGAGAGAGAGCTCACAGCTGCGACCTTTTTTTTTTATTCGCGCATAAGCCCGGCGACTCCCATACGTCGCATAAAATATAACGGTAATGCGCGGGCGGGCGCTGCTCCTTCAAACTTTATTCCTTATATCTTATAGGCTCGCTCCATTATCATGTTGTTAAGGTAACTTTTCGTTATTGCATTTTTATGCCTCTATCGTCGCTGCTACGGCTTTAAGCCACTCGAGTTGCGTCGTGATTTTACCAGCCGTATCTCGCTTATCCCTCTTGCAAATTTTTTTTTCCTTTTCGCGCGCAGCCCGCTTGCTTCCTCCCCCCCTCCCCTCCCTCCTCCCTTTCGTCGCACCCTTCCCCTTGCTCCGCCGTAAATTTTATTTAAATTTAAATAGGTAAGTGAGGGGGCGTGCCCCGCGAGAGGGTGAGGGTTATGAGAAGAAAGGCGTTGTTCTAGCGCCCCGCCCCGCCCCGCCCCGCCCCGCCCCGCCCCGTTGGCGGATGGTTCCGCCCCCGTGCCGGCCGGCACGTTATATAGCAGCAGGTTGTGTCTCTGGAGACAGAAGCGGGGCACGGCAAACACAGACCGGAAAAAAGGTCGCTTTTAACGGCGGGAAAAATACAAAAGCAGAGAAGCAGCGCCCGCGCGCGCGCGCGCACACACACACACACACACACTCGCCTGCGCAAAGAGAGTTTGGGAAACTCTAATACGCTCGTTACACTGTGTCCTGCAGGCGCGGGCAGAGGGGGCGTAGGGCGAGCGGTGTGCCGGTGCCATCGTGTCAGTAGCTCTGAAAGCACTGGGGCAAAAGCCATACATTAATCGCAATATTATTTGAAAAACTTTGCACCCCCGCAGCTGCAGAAACAAATATCTGGTAGAAATTAGTACCACAGACTGAAGCGGGTGAAAACGCTATATGGTCATACTTTTCATTCGCGACACATTATATTCGTCAGAAGTCCGCCATTAATTCCCATAGTGAACATACTAAACACGGGACTAGTGCTTCTGTCATCTCGCGTCATACCATACACCACCAGTCGCGGAGCCGCCCCGCCCCGCCCCGCCCCGCCCCGCCCCGCCCCGCCACCGCCTGTCCCGTTTTGTAATTAGGGCCCCTTTGTACTGTTGCGTAAAAATATCCGCGCTGACGACTTTTTACCGCGCGCGCCCTGCAGCGCGGCGGGGCGGGGCGGCAATGAGCCGCCCCGGGGTGCCTGATTGCGCCCCGCCCCGCCCCGCCCCGCCCCGCCCCGCCCCGCCCGACGCTTATTTGTATTGCTTACACAGTATGCTCCGGCGTGCTCCATCCATCTGTCAGTGATACTGCAGCGCGACCACGTGGGGGGGGGGGCATTGTCAAGTGCATTTTCGTCCTTGCGGTGTGGGGAGACGGTGCGGGCGGGGCGGGGTGGGGTGGGGTGGGGTGGGGTGGGGTGGGGTGGGGTGGGGTGGCGCGGAGCGGTGGTGGCCGTCCCGCCTATTTGTTGCACTTGTTCTGTTTGTATGGGAGTCATTGTCGGGCCGCGCCGCCCACCCGCGAGGGGCAAGTGCAATGCAAGAGGCGTGGCCGCGGGGCGGGGCGGGGCGGGGTGGGGCGCGGGGGCGTTCTGTCGCCGCTGCTTCGTTTGGCTAAGTGTCTCTCACTGCTTAATGCGTCATTGTTTCATTATCTAGCGGCGGGGGCGGGGCGATGTCGGTCGGAGCGCATGCATTCAAGAAAGTTGCCACTGCCTTCCAGGAGTACGACACGACAAAACAAGTTTGTGATTACGGCTGAAGTCAACCCGAGTTGGAAATGTCAGCAATAATAGAAAAGACCGAATCGAGTAAGCGCATAAAAACCACTTAAGTTATTATTATTTTAAAAAAATTACCATTCACGTTGCAAATATAGACCTCTCCAAAACGCTTTGTTCTCACACCACCGTTACAACAACAACAACAAAAAAAAAATTTCATCCATTCCTTTTTTGGCAGTGTCTGCGTGTGGAGAAGACTGATGGCGTCAAATGTACGACTGAAATTGAGTGGAGGCTGTAAAACTCGCGGCCCGGCCCGACCCGTTCCCCCGCGGGGCGGGCCGCACACCTCGTATACATATTCATATTCGTTCTGCGTTTCCAGACTGCGATTCGGTGGATGTGATTCCATGATCGCGACAGGAAGTGTCGGGCCGTGCCGGGCCGGGCCGGGGCGAGAGGGCGGGAAAGCTTCTCCAATTTGATTTTCTCTCTCTCTTTCTCTTTTTTTTTATGTGCCGTGGAGCGACGCACAATCAGGCTGTTGGGCGATGCGTGGTTTTGGAGAGGGAGTGGGGGCAGGGAGATACAGGGTGGGGTGGGGTGGGGCGGGGTGGGGCGGGGTGGGGCGGGGAGGGCGAGGCGGGGCGGGGGTGGCCAGTTCCTCCGACTGCGCCACTGGGGACACATGCAATTGGACCCTGCTGAATACGACGCTAGCTGCCGGAGAGTTTTCTTGATGATTCGTTAACTAACTTGCATGCCGCTGCCCCACCCCTCCGGTTAGCACTTGCCTCCACCCCTTATGACAGCAGTATCACGCGTGACAGCCTGACTGGCTACACGGCGGTTTCCGCCGCTCAAGCCACTTTATATTTATCCCTCTACCCAGCAGAGGCGGGAAATTAATTGGACAATAATTCAAAAACTGTTTTCACTCACAAGCATTGAAAAAAAAAACTGTTTTTCACCTCCTGATTTAGAGAGTACCGATACGATATTATTTTCCCACTTCTTTTGCTCTCCGCTGTGAAGCAAGCGCTTATTTCCACCAAAGCAAACGCCTTTAGGCTAGGCTCTCCGCCGCTCCACTCCGCGCGCAATAATCACGAGAATAAAGTCGGGAATGCTTTTATGGCTTATGGTGCGATTACGCCGTTTACAGCGCCATGACAATCAGACGCCTCGCGGAGCGGGCGGGGCGGGGCGGGGCGTGGAAAGTCATGACTTATGGCTGCAGGACGCTGCTGCTGCTATTCGCAGCCGCTGGGGACGCGACAGTCGAGTGCAGCGCATCGGTGTCACCGCGAGGAAGAACGCGCGGAGCAGAAGCAAAACGTAAAGCCAGTCGATATGTGAGCAGAAGTGACGTTGTCAAACTCGGCTACGCTGCCCGCCCACCGCGCGGGGCGGGGCGGGGCGGGGGGGGGGTGTTGGGTGGCGGGGGAGGGGGCACTCCTCGTCAGCGAGAGTGTCAATTTCGTTCGGTTCGGTAAGAGGACTCCGCGAGGAACATTCGCAAACTTCGGGTCGCGATGGTCGAGGAGGTGGGGATGGCCGGGGGGTTGGGGGTAAAGGGGGGAGGGGAGACCGTCAAGGCAAAAAAAAGAAATGGTTGTCTTTAGCGATCACGTGATGAGGGAGGAATTAAAAAGGGGCGACAAGTTGGTGTATAGGAAACACCTCCGGGTCGTGGTGGGGGGCGAGCCGGGTGGTGAGAGGGAAGTAAGAGAGAGAGGAAGAGAGAGAGACAGACAGACATTGAGAGAGGAGAGCGAGAGAGAGGTTATAGGTTTCGATGTCCCCCCCGGGGGTTCAAAGCCGAGGCGTGGCGCGGCGCGGCGCGGCGCGGGGAACACCCTCTGGGAGCATCGCTCATCGTTCAGAGGAGACAGGTTGGTGCTGGCAGTCAGCTGGCATGTCCCCGGCAAGACACCCCCGCCACGCCCCGCCACGCCCCGCCACGCCGCACCGCATAACAACAAACAATGCCTTCCAGAAAGCGGGAGATTGAAGCTATACCCCCTTCTCAGGGTCTGTTGGTGCTTCGCCTCAGGTGAGACAACGGGGACCGAGAGGGAAGGGGGAGAGGAGAGTTGTCGCTGGAGGGAGGGAGAGAGGGAGGGAGGGAGGGAGGGAGAGAGAGACAGAGAACGCTTTGCTGCTGTGCGGTGACGTTTGCCTCAGTGTACAGCCAGTAGGCCACGCCGCGTTGCCGTAAAATGTTATGAGCACGTCTGTGCGGAGCATACGGAGGAGAGAGGGGCGTAAGGCGGGGCCCACAGCTCAAATCTGGAACTCCTGGAGGAGAGAGCGCGCGGAGAGAGCGTCCAGGGTGTCGCGGCAGGAAGGGTGCATGTTGCAGTAAAATCGCATTTACTGTAGAGTGAAAGTTCCTTCCTCCCCGCCCATACATCACGAGGATGCGTCAGGAATTTCTGCAAAACCATGGCAAAACTTACACCGGTATAGTACCGCCCTGACTCTCTCTCTCTCTCTCTCTCTCTCTCTCGCTCTCCCTCTCTCTCTCTCTCTCTCTCTCTCTGTCTCTCTGCGCTCCCGCGCACAAGCACACCCTCCCTCTCCTATCCTCCAGGGGCACAGGAGCAGACCAGCAGCTCGCCAGAGACGCGGCGCGAAAGCTGATATGTGCGCACCGCGTACGGTATAATTCTAGGACGCTTCTTCCAGGATTACGTTTTGAATTTCCAGATGTCCATCCTTTATTTTTTCGCTACCGTCCAGACCAACATGTGCTCTGCAAATCTAACTGTTGTACTACATGACAGTTTAAACTGCAAGACTAGAGTCTTGCAGTTTAAACTAAATCGAGCAGTCTTGCAGTTTAAACTGCAAAAACTCGGGAGTCTTGCAGTTTAAACTGTCATGTAGTACAACGGTTTAAACTGCAAGACTGCCGAGTTTTGCAGTTTAAACTGCAAGACTGCCGAGTTTTGCAGTTTAAACTGCAAGACTCTAGTCTTGCAGTTTTAACTGTCATGTAGTACAACAGTTAGATTTGCAGAGTGTTGTTTCATTTTAAAAAAAAGATTGTCAAGAAAAAAATAATTGTAAAATTGTCAGAAAATAGTCTACAACTCGAGGGTTAAACACCTAAGGCACGCACGGAATAACTTTGCGCACGCAGGCTGCAAGCACGCGCGTGTTCATGTAGAACTTGATAAATATTCCCCTTCGGCCGCGGGGGGTTAGGTTAGGAGCGGAGGTGCGCTGCGAGCCAGCGCCAGCTTTGTTTACTTGACACTCTGATCGTAAATTTCACGGGCCACTGGATTCGCACAGCAGCTCGCGGCGCGTCCTGATGCACTGCAGCCAACAGCGCGCAGTGCAGCCAACAGCGCGGAGGTGCGGCGCGGCGCGGCCTCCTGCAGGGCTGCCAATCACGTTTGTCACGAGCCGGCCCGGATTGCGGCCGGCCAGCCGGCTGTCTGTCAATAGATCGACTATCGTTTCCTCCACCGGATTGTTTTTTTTTTGTTTTGTTTTTTTTTTTACTTCACCTCTGATACGCGTTTTTTACAGATAATTTTTTTTTTTTACACTGAGCAGTACCTCAGTCTGGTTCTGGTGAACGGTTTTGGAGATACTTCCGACTTGCGAGGCAATTTGATCACAGGGTGCGACCATGAGAACTCGGCTACTCGGCAGGCCCAAAGAAAACCTTGAATTTGCTCCTCAGACAGTTCATAGAAAATGTGACGATATACGGCCTCTAGGTAAGAAGGAGAGTTGACCTGGTTTTGCCATGGTCCGGCCAGGTTCGGCCAGCAGTGGGTCGCCTCCACTCTCAACAGGTTCCCAAGCGCGAGGACGTTACTGTTGAGCGGGGCGACGTTTCGCTACACTCAAACCGAGACTCAAACGTTTCAACGATTAAGAAACAAAACACAACATATATTAAATAAGATGCGGCTAGAAATTCCGTACATGTACGAAAAATTGTGCCATTCAAAATAGTTCAAGAACCTCCATTGCCTTGAAGTCGTTTTAGATTCCAGTGATACGGAGTGCTTGTACATTTACAATCTTAGTTTAATGTACGAAATGCGCTTCCACTCAAGCAGAATGTTCCGTACCCTGACGACATTTTCTTACAGTGGCGGCTAGAAATTTCAAGTAAACTTTCCGCAGGGTGCGAAACATACTGTTAAAACACCCGGTGACAATCGACAGTAGTCGCAATGTCTATAGAGCAGACGCGATAAAGTAATACACTTGTCGCGGTCCGGGCGGGGCGGGGCGGGGCAGTCGGCTCTGACCGGATGAGGCGGAAGGAATCGGCACGGCGACACACACAAAGCGACATCTGTTTGCAGAGGATTCGCTTTTATGGCGTTTCGACGCCCAGATAATCGTATCCCAATCGGCAGCGGAAATGGACTCGTCACAGACCCCCCCCCCCTCCTACCCCTCTGCCCCTTCCTCCGCTGTTCCCTTCGCGGAAAATTAGCGCCGCGGAAAGGGGAAACTTGGCCAGGCCTTTGGGCTCTAGGCGGGAGGCGAAGATTTCGGTAGGTTTTGAGAACTTTTCATCAAATCATAGGATTTTAAGGAAAAGCTTTCATAGAAGGTGTCTTTGATTCGCAGGGGTTAAAATAAGCTCCTTGGTAATGCATTAGCATTAGATAAAATATTGTAAAAATTCTTTAGGCTGTTTTTTTTTTTTTTTAATTTTTTTACAAACTGTTGTTGGTATTCTCTAATTGACAAGCCTTGCTCTTAAGGGGTTGAGGGTTGGTACTGAGCTGCGCAGCCTGATTCTTTTCCTGATTTACACAAAATATTCTTGGGAGAACAAGGCCGCACGGCGCGTGGCGCGTGGCGGGGCGGGAGCCTCATGCACCGCTCGCACGTGCCGCCCCGCCCCGCCCCGCCCCGCCCCGCCCCGCCCCGCCACGCCCCACCGCATCCCACCGCGCATTAAGAAGGTCAACCTGTTAGTGAAATCGACCGCAATCTCACACATCTCAATACCAGAACGCGCAATACCTCTTTAAAAAAAGAAAATAATAAAAGTGCCTTTTTAACACCAAAGTTTCGATTTAATTTATAAAAACTATGATTATGCATCTTTCCGAGCTTTAGTTCGTTTTTTTGTTGTTCTTTTTTTGTTTATTCGGCCTTAGTTACACTCCTCGCTCCACACATATATAAACCCACATTTGTAACATTCGCAGTAGTCGCGATACACTTCAACTCGGACTGGTTGTTTATTTTTTTTTCCTCCCCTTTCCATCCACGTCATAGTCATCCAACCCCCAAGACCCTTCTGTCTCTCTTTGCCCTCCGCGAGCGCACCCTCCGCTGCACCCCGTCCTCCCCTCCCTCCTCCTCTCCTCCCTCTCCTCCTCCCCTCCCTCCCTCCCCCTCCTCCCCGCCGCCGCCCTGCCGGTTCCGCACCGCTAGTTTCACAGTGGCTTGACCCCGTATGTTGCCCGGCCACTCGTCACCCCTCTCCCCCTCCCCTCCCCCTCCTCTCCTCCCCCCCCGTCACCTTCCATTCTCTCTGCGGTGTTTATGTGGAAAATTGCGATTTATCTCGGAGACGCGCGCGCGCGCGCGCACGCCACATTTTAGACCAAATAAATGGACGCGACGGTCGCTGCGCGAAATCGCATCGATCAGCAATACGCTGCAGGCCTACCTCACCGGCGGCATTCAAGGAAAACTTTTTGTGAGGATAGCAATGTAGATTTCCCCCAAACACTAAGGTAAATTTATTTTTCCCTTAACCGCACACGTGGACTCATACCTACTATAATTATCGCAAAAAATAAAAAAAATTGCGGCCCGCCCGAAAATACGCGGCTCACTCAGGTGACAAATCGGCACGTTGCTAACGCGGCCAGCGTGGCAATGGCTCATCGCAAAATTGAAGATCTGGGGAGGAAAAAAAGGTATAGAGGCTGACGCGTTGTTCGCGTTTCATAGGAATAAGAGACTGAGGGGTGGGGTGGGGTGAGGTGGGGCGGGGCGGGGCGGGCTTTGAAGGGTGCGTGTCGCAGGAAGCGCCTCATCATGCTAATCATCCGGTGGTGCGCCCCGCCCCGCCCCGCCCCGCCCCGCCCCGCCCCGCCGCACGGACTCGCGCCTCCGCAGCAGCCTTATCGCTGGTTCCGGCCGCGTGGCGCCCGCCCCGCCCCGCCCCGCCCCGCCCCGGACATGCTGATAAAAAGTAATAATAATCATAAACAAAAACACAGTATGGAGTGGCACCGGGCAGGGAGGGCAGGGGCACGCCCCGACAACTTCCGGTCGGAAGTTTCAATTATTACCTTTTTTCGCCCTGCTCCCGCCCCGCCCGCCCTTCCATTCAGCAAAGAGTTTCGTTTACCGTTCTCTACAATTCGCAGAGTACACCGCCTTTTTTCGTTACAAAAATATATAACTCGCAATTTTTTTTCTTTGAATCTTTTTTTTTTTTTAAACCGCGTTTATTCTGCGCGATGTTGGTGGGCGTGTACTTTGCACTGAATGGCGGAATGCATCAAGTCGTTTTCTGCTCGGCACGACAACCACCCGATTGAATTAGTATCCCGCCCCGCCCCGCCCCGCCCCCGCCACGCCCCAGCTCTGCAGGGAGGACAGAATGCGCCCTTGATCCCCCGGCGATCTGTGTGGAGGGCGCCAGGGATCTCATGTACATGCCCATAACACAACTGCACGCACTCGGCGCGCCGTACAAACAGTTTGTTTTAGATGATCCTATGGTCACTTTGAAGTAATTTGTTTAAAAGGAGAAACTTATTATTGTAGGAATTTTCTGAGAAATGGAAAAAATAAGAGAAATGTATAGCAGCATCAACTTTCACGAAAGTAGCCTTTTTGAGCTAAACATTTGGCCGAAGCTGGTGCGAGGAAGCTCCCTTTAAATTATGTGCCTCCCGCCGTCTTGCCGGCGAATATCATAAGCCGGGCGGGGCGGGGCGGGGCGGGGCGGGGCGGGGCGGGGCGGGGCGGGGCGGGGCGCGGCAGCGGCAGGCCAGTATCCACACGACGCTACTGTTCTTTTGTTTGATGTAATGGACCTGCTGTACACCCGCTCCCTCCCCTCGTAACGCAGCACCGTCTGTCATCTTTTGCAGATTTTCCACCCCAAGCCTCCTCCTCCTCCTCTTCCCCCTCCAGTCCGCCCCTCTCTTTTCTCTCCCTCCCCCCACACACCACTCATTCCGTCATTCGCTTGATCAATGAGGCTCGAGCATAAAATATGCCAATATGGCCCTGCGGTGAGACGTCTCCCTCCTCTCCTCGCACATCCCTCTCTCTCTCTCTCTCTCTCTCCCGCTCATCACTCCTCATTGTTTTTCTCGTCTGCATTTTCTACTGGTTCGTATTTTTATTTTAGCACTAAAATAAAGTTTACAGAGACCTCAACATACGTCTGGAATTTATTTTTTCTGCCCCCTGCGGTTCCTTTCCTTTCCTCTCTTTCTACAAAGCAGCTCATCGCTTTAAAAAAGATTTGCAAATCACGCAATTAAAAAGAAAAATTTAAAAATAGTTTTGAAAAACATTTTTAAAACCACCCAAAAACAACGTCATGTGTGAATAAAAAAATTCGTAATTTTTTCTTAACTCATTAGAATCATTTGCTGCAATGAGACACGTTCCCTCTAGTCGCGTGTAGTAACGCACTAGCACGAGTGCTGGACCGTCATCACGCGGTCACGTGCCGCGCGCCCGCTCCCCCTGCACCACGTCCAGGCCCCGCCGCCGCTCAGCAGACTAGCTCGGGTCGTCTGATGAACATTCGTCCCTTCAATAATGCAAGCCGGCCCGGGGCCGGGGCCAGGGCATTGGATTACATACCGACTTGAACACACACACACACACACACACACACACACACACACACAGTCCCACCCTTACGTGATTGGCCGCCGTCCATGGTGTTTGTTTGTTGCTCTCGGTCCGGTTGTGATCGCCGAGAGATCAGCAGCAGGGAGCAGAGAGAGAGAGAGAGAGAGAGAGAGAGAGAGAGAGAGAGAGAGAGAGAGAGAGAGAGAGAGAGAGAGAGAGAGAGAGAGAGAGAGAGGAGAGATTGGACAATAAGGAAGGGTGTACGACGGGGAAGTCAGCCCCTGTGTGACACACGTGCCAATCGCTGTTATCGGAACGTGGCATCGGGCCGGCGATAAGGTACAGGAGGGGGGGGGGGGTGCGGGCGGCAGTGGGTCAGCGCAGAGACCCCCACCCCCTCCCCGCTCCAGCCGCGGCGCGGCGCGCGCTGAAATCCGATATACCTTTGCTGTAAAGTGGCCCAAACCGGTGGAGGAAGCCCCGGCCCGGCTGCGAAGTGCAGTGACAGAATCCAGACAACAAACCCGCGGAGTAGAGCGGCGTAGCGGGAGCGGGAAGGGTAGCCCCCCGCCACACGCCGATTAGAGTGAAAAAGAAAAAAACAACTTGTGTTCGGAGGCTTCTCACTCGCGATAGCTTTTAGGGATGAATAGATGTATAATGAATGAACAGGAAAAAGGGTTACGTCCAAGTGTTCCTTTAAAAAAAATATAAAAAAATCGGTCAACGTGAAAAATACTATCGTAAATTAACGATATTTTTCGTACGATCTATGATTTACAAACGATGTGCAATTACGAGTATGTTTGTGATTCGTTTAAGAAGTCGATAGCAGTGTCATTACAGTTATGTAAAATTTCATAATTTGAAATCGTGTCTTTACGACATTTCTCCTTTAAAAAAAAATTCTCAGCTATTAAAAGACCCGCGAGCAAACATTTTTTTTTTTTTTTTTTTGGAATCGCATGAGGAAGAAATGTAGCGAAATCAGGTGGTGGTGGTGGTGGGGGGGGGGTATATTCGTGAAGATTAATAAAAGAAAATCGTGGTGTTTAGTAAGGCCACGCCACGCCACGCACGCACGGCCCCGGAGGAGCAAAACACTTTGCTCTGCGCGCTGAGCTGAGCGGCGCTGAGCGGCGCTGAGCGGCGGCGCGCGCACGCGACCAGACCAGGAGCTTTACATTACAAACGGCACGATAAATCAGGGAAGCAGGGCAGGGCAGTCCTGCCGCCTCGCCGCGCCACTGCAGCGATCTGCTCTGCTCTGCATGCACTCAGTGTGGCGGGGCGGGGCGGGGCGGGGCGTGCGCTAATAGCTCGACGCGCTGCTCGCTCCGGTCCCGGAGGCGCGGCTCCGGTAGACCGGATCATCATCCGCCATTACCGGAACCGATCATAACCAAAAGACAAAATGCAGACCTGTATACCGTCTGTCTGTTTGCTTGTTTGTTAGATGTACGTCGATCGTGTCGACAATACAACGCACATTAGTCGTGTCAGTGGCCAGTATTAGTCATCGCCTTGTTCTGTCATCGATTGCAAGCAGGCAGCAGCCGCAAGTTTACCGATAAATACTTCTTGCGAGTGCGAAACTGAACTGTAATTGCGAATAATTTAAATTGGTTTCAACTTCAAATTTATACACGAAAAGCTTTCGGTGAAGTTCACTAAGATACGGTGAACCCTGCAGCAGCGCGGTTAAATTCGCCGCAAGCTTTTATTATTAGTGAGAGCTCAACAAGAGAAGAAGAGCTCGTGAGCGGAATTGAGCGCCCTTGAGAGCGCGGCGTGCGGCCGCAGGATCAGGGTGTCGGGGCGGCTCACTAGCAGCCGGCCACAGGAGGGACAAACGGTTCAGGAGAGCCAGCCGCGAGAGAGCGCGCGCTTGACCCCGCCCCGCCCCGCCCCGCCCCGCCCCGCCCCGCCCCGCCCCGCCCGGGCCTCGCCTCTCCCGAGCTGTTTGCCACGCAGCCAATTACCTCGACACTCGAATTAATTCGAGTAGCACGCGCCGGCCAGACAAAAGGAAGGAGACGAAGTGAGAGAGAGGGGAGAGGGAGAGAGGGAGGGAGTCCAAGAGAGTGTGAGAGGGAGCGGAGGTTGGCACAAGAGCCTCGAAGGTGCGAGATGCTCCCTCTTTACACTCATTTTATAATATAAAAAAATGGACCGAGCTGTTAAAGATGGTATTATACCAAGTGTTGACCCCTACATCGCATGCCCTGTCAGTGCGAGACTCGTCAATTTTAGCAGTTATTACCCGAAGAGGGGTTTCATTTAAATTTCTTACCGTAAGTATTTTTGTTAAAATTGCAAAATTGATCGTTTAAAAACAACGAAAAAAGTTGGAATGAAAGTTTACGAAAACTGACACACGTGGTATAAATGAACGACACAAATTTTAACAGTGAAGTTTGAAGGAGCAGGGCAGGGCAGGCAGGCCACGCGACCAGTGCCGTGACCAGCGACCGCGACAGGTTGCGCCATATGGGTGGCCGGCAGCATCCCGATCAATCTCAGTCCGAGCCGAGGAGCCAGGCAGGCAGGCCAGCTCCGCGCCTAACGTCATGGCTCGGTGCCCGCCCCGCCCCGCCCCGCCCCGCCCCGCCCCGCCCCGCCCCGCCCCGCCCCGCCACTCCGGCCCGGCGTGTTGCACGCTTGTTGCGTGGACCGGAGGCCTGCCCTCCCCCCTCCCCCTCCCCACCACCCATCCTACTTCATTTCACCCTTCCCTTCCTTCCCTCCCCTCCAACCCTCTCCGGGCAAAAACACACTCGAGGGTAATTGTGATTGATCGCTTTTTATTCACCAGTTGTTGTGTGCGCCGTGCACTGCACATGTGTGCGTGTGTGTGTGTAGGGTGTATGTGTTTGTTTGTGAATGTGTGATGTGCGGAGGACAATAAGTGCCCCCGCGTTCACCACCTTTCGCGCCGAAGGCGACCTGGACATCAGTCCGGGGACAGACATGTCTTAGGACGCTTATAATAATAGTGAGCTTGCCTTAAGATATGACACGTTTGATCAAAAATGTTTTTTTTTTTACAAAAGGGTGTTGTGAAGCATATATGGACACAGAGTAATACAAATTGCGATAAGAATTCACGTTTTAAAACATTATAAAAATGGAGAGAGTTTGCGCGCCCCGGCGCGGCACTTGCGGTAGGGCCGGTGTCCGCCTGCGCTGGCGCGAGTAGGCCGCCCGCGCGCAGCCCTGTCCGCCGGGTCTGCCTACCTCACAGGCGCCAGCGGCGGGCCGGGCCGGGCAGACTACTGTGCAGAGAGCAGAGAGCTACGGGGATGCAGGCCTTTCGGCTAGTCTAGTTTACATGGAAATGCCGGTCTGGCGAGTGAGGATTGGCGGGGCGGGGCGGGGCGGGGCGGGGCGGGGCGGGCCGAGAGGGGCGGCCAGGCCAGCTGCCATGTTGTGACGACCTCGAGTCGCGACATTTGCATGCGGTGAATGGACTTCGTCAGTTTTACTATCTGTTCCGGACTCTTGGCGGAGACAACGTGTGGCATTACGCGGGCATTGTGTCCGCGTCCGTCCGTCAGAGGGGAGGGGTAGGGGGGAGGGAAGGAAAGGGGAGGGGAGGGGAGGAGGGAGGAGGGGAGAGGGGAGGAGCGGGACGGGTCTGCTGCATATAAGAGGTCAGGGGGCTTTTTAAATAAAAACGGCGACATAAAAGTCAAGCACGTCGAGCAAGGCAGAGGGTTTAGTACCTGGCGCGGGGCGGGGGGAGGAGGGGGGGGGGTGACGGAGGGCGGGGAGGAGGAGGAGGGAGGAGGGTGACCCGGGTCGAAACGTCATCAGACGACGACGGGAGGGTCCCGCTCGCGCTGAAAGATTAAACAATTCATTCGCGTTACACGTGCCAAAACAGAAAGTTGTCCCTCACGTTCCCCCCCCCCCCCCCCCCTGCGGGCGCCCCGTTATAATCACAATGCACATCCCCTTTAATTATGGCGCGGTTGTTTAAAAATGCAAGGCGAATCAGTGTGGAATCTCTTAGCAGGTCAGGTCCGAGATGGCGGGGGTCAGGGAGGAGGAGGAGGGGGGGAGGAGGAGGAGGAGGAGGAGGAGGAGGAGGAGGAGGAGGAGGAGGAGGAGGAGGAGGAGGAGGAGGAGACATAGGGCGCCCACTGCTGCACCGAGAGGTGCAGAGCCCATCATAACGTATCGCTACAGCACGGGCAGTGCGGAAGCGGAAACCCTACAGTTTTTAAATATCACACAATTGGAGGATTTTGCTCGCACTTATTGGTTCGCAAAGGTGAGCCGTGTGTTTTGCAGAGTACACTCCGCAAACGTCACGAGCTCGTCTCCCAGCGGATTCCAGAGGCTAATCGCCCGATTAGGCGGAGGGAATACACAAACATCGGTGGACTTTTCAACGGGATTACAACCTCTATCTCGCCCCTCCCCCTCTCTCCCACTCCCTCTCTCCCCCTCTCTCTCGCGTGCAGAGCGCCCCGCTTCCACCTCGTTAGCTGTGCATCATAAGAACCCGTTTGGGCTGCAAATCGACAATCCATAATGACTGTATAGGATCAGCTATTTAGCAGACCAGACGCGGGGTCGTTTGTTAGCGGTGTCAAACAGGGGGGCGCTGTTACAGAGCGAGTTCAAAGAGTTGGCAAAAAAATATAAACAAAACATTTTAAAAAATAATTACAGCTATTCCCCTGGCATAACAGGGAGTTCTGCAATTGTTACTGAAGAACTTTTCACTTCTGAACGCAAAAAAAAAAATTAAAAAAAAATCGCTCTGCTGTAATTAGATATCGCACCACGGCTAAAAACTAAAAACAGCAGAAAAAAATAGGATGGTAGCTAAAAAATAAGCACCGTCGCTTAAAAATTAGCTGCGCCTATACAGCTAAAAAAATTAGTACACCTGCTAATTTTTTTTTTTTTTGCTCAGACGCGAATTATATTTTGGCGAATGCACTTTTCTACACTACACAACAAAAATTCGCCACTTCTAAAACAAGTGGCAAACTGTTGTACACTGAGGCTCGTGCAGTGCACGTGCACCTGCAGCCTGCTGCTGGGTGCACTGCGCCGCGCTGAACAGCTGCGCCCAGTCAGCCTCATCCAGTCCCTCCTCCACTAGCCATACTGCGGCTGCGGGGCCAGACCGGACCGGCCCGGCCCACCAAGCCTTGAAATTTGAAACCAGCGCGGCTGGCCTGGTCGGGTCGGGTCTGGCTAGGGGCAGACTTAGCGGCGCGATAACTCAGCCACTACCCCCCGCCCCGCCCCGCCCCTGCTGCACCACAGCTTGCATCTCTTCTTTTTTTTTATTCTTTTTATTTTCGCCCCGTCAAGTAATGACCCCGACCGTCCCTTGTAATGGTCCTATTTATTCCTCGCGGCGAGGCGAGGCGGCGCTGCAAGTGGCTCGCGTATTATCTTTCTGAGGCTCTGCTGCCCATGTGGCCCGCGATGTGAGGAGCGGGAGAGGGAGAGAGAGGGAGAGGGAGGGAGAGAGAGGGGGAGAGAGAGAGAGAGAGAGAGAGAGAGAGAGAGAGAGAGAGAGAGAGAGAGAGAGAGAGAGAGAGAGAGAAGCTGAAGAGGGATGAGCCGGCTGGTCAGCTTTTACAATGGGGCGTTCCGCTCGGCGGGTGCCCCGCCCCGCCCCGCCCCGCCCCGCCAGACTTGGCGCGTCCGCCGCGACACCAACACCCCAGCAGAGCGAGGAGGACTTGCGCATCGAGAGAAATGCTGTTGGTTAGAGTTAGATTTCTCTTGATGCAACTGCATCATTAAATGCATAGTTTTTGAATCCGCAAAGTACACTTTTTCAATCAACAATGTGAAAAAATTACAAAAAGCCATTTTTCTGCAAAAAAGAAAATTTGTGTGTTCTTTTTTTATCGCGATTATTCGCAGTTTTAACGTCAAATAATAAAACTTGATGTATAGAGGAGCGTCGATGCTTCTCCGAAGAAGGCGCCGGTGCACGGGTGGTTATGGTGCCTCCCCCCCCTCCCCCTCTCTCTCCCACACACACTCACACTCACACAATACCGCCGCGTACGCTACGCACGTCAGTGCGGTATCCTTTCGAAAAGTGCATAATCATGTCACCCCCACCTACGGACCGGCCCCACCCCACCCCCTCCCACCAGCCAAGCCTCTTTTCTCGATCCATCACTGCATGTTCAACATAAACATATCAGCGGGCGCGGCTTTCACACTCGAAATGGAACCGAAAAAGGAAGGGGGCGGCGTCAAACTTCCTGCGCTACGGCGCTCCCCAGTGCTGCGCACCCCGCCCCGCCCCGCCCCGCCCCGCCCCGCCCCGCCCCGCCCCGCCCCGCCCCACCACACCCCGCCTCGCCCTGCTCCGCGTTTTTGCTCCTTACTCCCCCGCGTAAGGGTGCGAGCCGCGCGGTAAGTGAAACATAAGGAATGAGGAGGCATGGCTGCGACACGGCGCTGGCCGCATGGGAGCTACACTGTTAATTTCCGCTCACTAAAAAGTTCCTGTCGAAATGTCACTCCTTACGGTGTAAACTTTGCACTTCGCTAGTGTAAAGCCTCTTAACCATAATTACGTGGTGTAAAAGTGGTTGTTTACACTTCTCAGTGTGAAAATAGACCATAAAGTGTAAACCCGATGTGGGCATACACTTCTAGGTGTAAAAATCTTTACCTCGCAGAAAGTGTAAACCTTCTTGCTCCTGATTGTCCCAGAATAGCGCGTATTTTAGGCAACGCGCGCTGAGGTGTCGTCGGAAACGTATGTGACCTAGGCTAGGCAACCTATTATATGGACGTGAATTACCTTTGCCTACCCAGTTAGGAGCATCCAACCACCGAAAGATGGAGAGCCGTTCTTCCACAAGTTACCGGAGAGCCCGGACGGGGGTGTCGGACTTTTTGTCGGCGGGGTCAAAACTCACTCACGGGATCCAGTAGTACCCAAATGTAGCGGGGTTTGATGGGAAACTGGGAACTTACACTGCGTAGTGCAAAATTTACACTTATACGAGTGGTCTATTTTTACACTGTCATAGTGTTAAGTTTACACCGCAAGGAGTGAAATTTGGCAAAACTTTTTAGTGTGCGGTGCTCAGAAATTGTATGCCAAGGCGGACAGTGATCGTACGCCAGAGGCGTACACCACGCAAAACTGTACGCCTGGCGTATGATGACAACACACCTTGGCGTAGGGTGGCAGCACCCCCTCTTCAGAGAATGGTACTGGCAGACGCCAAGGGTGTGCTGTCATTGTACGCCAGGGGTGCAGTTTTGCGTGGTTTGCCCCTCAGGCGTACAATCACTGTACGCCTTGGCGTACAATTTCTGAGCACCCGAAATTAACAGTGTAGGCGATACTGCAGTATGTGTGCGCCAGACAGCACACAGTAGTTAGTGATTCATAGGCGACTGTCTTTAAAAAGTGGCCAAGAAATAAATGCAAGGAAAAAGCATTACCAATAAAATTAATGTATATACACATAGAAGGAGAGAGAGAGAGGGGGGGGGGGCACCACTGTCTTCCCGCGCGCGCCGCCACGCCGCACGCCCAACTTCCGCTTCTCTAATTTTCCCGGGCTTCCGTGGCGGCGAATTTAAAGTGCGGATAATGAGAAGCTCGGGCGGGGCGGGGCGGGGCGGGGCGGGGCGGGGCGGGGCGGGGCGGGGCTGATCAGCCGGGCCGGGCTGGAGCAGCAGGCGGGAGTCAGGGACGCGAATATCATCTTTATTCTTTCCAGGGAAAAAATAAGGACCTTCTGCTCTGCCTGGCTTGCCTTTGTAATGACTGCTGGGGCGCTACGGGTTCGCAGAAGGGAGCAGGGCAGGCAGGGGATAAAAGATCGTGACCTGCGAGCATCAGTAGCAGGACTGCAGCCAAAGGTATGGCTGCGCTACTCTGTCACAAATAATAGCCATTCGTTCGTTCGTCCTGGGTGGACATCTCATTTGCGGGGCCATATATGGAATTTATTTGCTGAGCGTAGCGAAGCGCTCTGTTGGGGGTTTGAGACGACATATTGCCCCTCCCCCCCGGACACCTCTGTCGGATGGGGGTGTGACCATCACGCGGTGGCCCCCTAGAGCAGTGGTAGCCAACATTTCCAAGATCAGAGTGCACCTTTGGCGGCCGCGATAAGCGATTATAATAGAAAACAGCAAGCTATATCCAGCCGCGAGGTGATGTGATAAGCGAACAGAGCTGCGGCTCTACACCAGGCGGGGCGGGGCCCCGCATGACAGCGATACCCCCGGACCGGAAGTGACGTGGAGTATCGGCGGCATCGGCGAGGGGCCCCACACCGGGGCTCCGCCGCCAGTGGGGCCTCCGGCAGCACCGTGGCGCCATCGCCCGGCCGCGGCCACCAACCGCCAGGGGCGTGGAGGCGCCCTACGCCCCCTGGGAGAGGAGGGGAGAGAGAGAGAGAGAGAGAGAGAGAGAGAGAGAGAGAGGGAGAGAGAGGGAGAGAGAGGGAGAGAGAGAGAGAGAGAGAGGAGAGAGAGAGAGAGAGAGAGAGAGAGAGAGAGAGAGAGAGAGAGGAGAGAGAGAGAGAGAGAGAGAGAGAGAGAGAGAGAGAGAGAGAGAGAGAGAGGGGGGGGAGAGTAACCCCTCTCTGAACCTTGGCTACGCTACGCCACAGGGGCAATGCAGACCCGAGCAGGATAGGAGCCAAGGAGAAACGAGAATAGAACGGGAGGTGTGGCGACAGTGGCGAAGAAAAGAGAGAAAAAAGAACAGAGGGGGCAGAAGAAGAGGAGCAGAAGAGGAAAAAGTGAAAGAATACAATGAACGCGAAACTAACAAGACAGCACGCACAAGATGCAGCATCCAGATCCGGACGAGCTGGTCCAGCAACGGCCGCGGACTTGCGGCAGACAAAGGTTTCTAACGAGTTTAACGCGAGCCAAGCGGGCCGGGCCGGGCCGGGCGTCAAGAGCCGACGGAAGGTGCTAGAGATGTAGTTAGCCCGAGCGAGGGTCGGCGGGGGTGGGGCGTGGGGGCGGGGCGGGGCGGGGCGCGGGGTGGCGGGGCGTGCAGTGGCCATTGGATCGGCCGTTCGGAGGGGCGGAGCTCCGACGAGCCGAGCGGGGCGGGGCGGGGTGGGGCGGGGCGGGCTCCCCTACCACCCCCACTCTCTATCCTCTATCCCCTCGTGCAGTTAGGTCCCCGGGGACTGCAGCGCGCCGCTCTCTCCCTCCCCCCCCCCCCCCTCTCTCTCTCTCTCTCTCTCTCTCTCTCTCTCTCTCTCTCTCTCTCTCTCTCTCTCTCCCCCTGTCCTCCCCCGGGGCCCTCTCCCCTCCCCACCCGTTCCTTACTGCCCTCCCTCCTGCCTCTTCTTGCATTTTCTCTCGACATTTCTATCCCTCTCGTGCTCCCTGCTCTCTCTCTCTCCCTCTCTCTCTCTCTCTCTCTCCCGCCCTCTCTTCCCCTCCCCCTCTCACTCTCGGGCGAGAATGACTAACGCTGCGCCGCGCGCTGCAGTCTTTTCACACCGCGACAGTGTGTGGTAGGGAAATGGTACGGTGATACATTCCCTTCCGGGTGTAGTGCGATGGCAAAAATTTACCGACGCGTCGAATGATGTGCGGTGTACAAGACACTCACCAAGAAAAATGTTGACGCAGGACCCGGGATCAAGAACTTACCTGAAACAGATAGAAAAAAAAACACGGTTAGATAAAAGATTGACGTTTCCTTTTCAACAGAACAACGTCCACGTGCAGAGGCCGTTGCGGAGAAAACTGTAGTTTTAACTACAAATTTTCCATGAAAGGTGCCTCTCTCACTCTCACTCTCTCTCTCTCTCTCTCTCTCTCTCCTGGTGCCCTGCCTGGTGAGGGGTGTGGTGAGCGGCTTAGGGGCTGGTGAGCAGCGGGCGGGGCGGGGCGAGAGCGCGCCTGACGAGTCCACCCCACCACCCCCTGTTTCCCAGGGGAGGTGAAAGGGAAAAGCCGGGAGGTGCGGGGGTGGGGTGGGGTGGGGTGGGGTGGGGCGGGGCGGGGCGGGGATGGCCCCATTCATGTAGCGAGACTGACGCTCGCAGCGCTCAGCTGACGGGGCGGGGCGGGGCGGGGCGGCTCTAACCTGCGCAACAAGGTTCTGCACCGGCCCTGCCCGCCCCGCCCCGCCCGCTAGGGTGCCACCACATCCATTAGGAGAGGCGCGTTTTAGACGGGAGATGGCCCCATCGCCAGCCGCAAGCGGCAACCCGACGCAGCCTGGATGGGGCGGTGTTGGGCGCTGTTACAGCGGGGCAAAGTACCCGCCCGCAGGGCGCCGCAGGACCCGCAGGATCCCGTCAAGCCAAGCAGGATGCCTGCAGGAGCCCGCAGGAGCCCGTAAGGCCAAGCAGGATGCCTGCAGGAGCCCGCAGGAACCCGTGAGGGCTAGTAGGATGCCTGCAGGAGCCCGCAGGAACCCGTGAGGGCTAGTAGGATGCCTGCAGGAGCCCGCAGGAACCCGTAAGGCCAAGCAGGATGCCTGCAGGAGCCCACGGAGCCCGTAAGGCCAAGCAGGATGCCTGGAGGAGCCCACAGGAACCCGCAAGGCCAAGCAGGATGCCTGCAGGAGCCCGCGGAGCCAGTAAGGCCGAGCAGGACGCCTCCTACAGGAGCCCGTAAGGCCATGCAGGCTGCCTACAGGATGCCTGCAGGACGCCTCCCACAGGAACCCGCAAGGCCAAGCAGGATGCCTGCAGGAGCCCACAGGAACCCGTAAGGCCAAGGAGGATGCCTGCGGGAGCCCTAAAAGACAAGAGGAATGTCCGCAGGACCCTGCAGGATCAAGGCCCTAGGAGATCGCTTGCTCAATCACGGGGTCATCTAGGCTCCTGCCGCACGGACTAACTACCTTTGGTTCGTGCGCTGATCCATTTTTTAAATTTTATTTTGCAGTGCCAGTATGTTGGGATTTTGTCCACCGGTCTAGGATGCAGCGCATGTCGCTTCTGTTCTTGGAGGCGTTTGTGCGTGAGTGCAGCAGGGAGCAGGCAGGACCCGGACGAGCCTGCTGGGCGCCGCCGGCGGGCGGGCGAGGGGTGGGGCGGGGTGGGATGGGGTGCGGTGGGGTGTGGTGGGGCGGCGCTGCGGTGCCGGCGGGCCGGGCCGGGCGGGGTGGTGCCGGTGGTGTGGTGGAGGCAGGACAGTCCCCGTCCGACAGCCCCGCCGCGCGCACGCCGCGCCGCTCCGCTCCGCTCCCCGCCGCCCTCCTCGAGCACGAGCCGCAGCACGCACGCGGGCCGGGCCATGCGCGCGCCGTAGTGAGTGCGAGAG